>ML256844.1:39883-80540 GCA_005239495.1 Nicotiana undulata
CAGGTTCTTGCACTTTGCTTTTAACATTACACATTCTTTAGACAGTTGTTCTTTCTCTTTGTTTATTTCTTCGGAATCATCCATGAAATCAAGTAGCAACTCAGAGAGTTTTTCTTTAGATAGTAACTTTATCTTGTTTTTGAGATGGGATATACTTACCTCTGGTTCTTCATATGATTCCTCATTTGATTCACCAATTGCCATGAGTTCCTGTTCTTCATTCTCACCATCTTCTAATTCTTCATCTGAGCTTTCCCCCAAGCAGCAACCATAGCTTTTGTTGTGGTTTTCTTGGGTTGGACCAGTTCCTTCTTCATGTTCCTTCGTTCAGATCTCTCCCTTTTCCATTCTACTTCCCACTGAGGACAGTTTTTGATGTGGTGGTCAGTCTTTCCACATTTGTAGCATCCCTCATTGGTTGGCCTTTCTGGAGCTCTTGATTTGTTATAGTTTCCACCTCTTGAGATGCCCTTTTTACTTATGAGGTAGTTTCTGAATTCCTTAGTGATCATGGACATCTCATCTTCCTCCATATTTGCTCCCTCAGTGATTCTCAATGCTATACTTCTTTCCTTATTAGGAGAATCCATTTTCATTGACTGCCTTCTAAGTTCGTAGGCAGTGACATTTCCAATTAGCTCGTCCAACCTGAGGGTTGCCATGTTTTTGGATTCCTGGATAGCAGTGATCTTGCTTTCCCAAGAGATTGGAAAGACCCTAGTCAGGATCTTCTCCACCATGTCCTCTTCAAGAATGACCCTTCCAAGAGAATTGAGTTCATTGGTTAGTGTTGTGAACCTTGTATACATCTCTTGGATTGTCTCTCCTTCTTTCATAGTGAAGTTTTCATATTGGGAGTAGAGTACCTCTTGATCTTTTCACTTGAGGTGTTCGTTTGGGAGCTACTTGCAAGGTCTCCCAAATTTTTTTGGCAGTGGTGCAGCTTTGAATTCTACTATACTCGTCTGGACCAAGTCCACACACTAGCCACTTTTTGGCCTTAGCATTTTTCTCCCACTTTTTTAATTCCTCAGCAGTGCAGTCATCTCTAGTCTTTGGCACATCTACTCCTTCAGCAGTCTTCTTCATGGTGGCTAAAGGACCGTCAGTAACTATGTCCCATAGTTCATAGTCTTCTCCAATTAAGTGATCCTTCATCATGTTCTTCCACCAGGAGTAATACTGGCCATTGAAGAGTGGTGGCCTGGCAGTTGATTGTCCTTCCCAATTTACAAGTGGTGCACTCATTTTGATCTTTTCCTAGGTGTTAACCTCTTCAAGGATAACCTGATATGATACCAATTGATGTTTTATACGTCAATACCACACAAGAGGGGGGTGATTTGTGTGGTGTCCAATTTTTGAGTGCAGTCTCTATAGAAGAATCAGGTTCTTCTAGGTGTTCCAACTTCTACAGTTTCCGGAATAATAATTGCAGAAATAAAAGAACACAGCAATTTTACGTGGAAAACACCTGGCTCAAAAGGTGAAAAAAACACGACCTACTTCCTAGTAGGATTTTCCCAAACTCTTCACTATGTCAATGAGTCAAACAACATTTAATAAATAAACTCTTTTGTAAACCTAAGGACTAACTCTAATCCCCTTG
Organism: Nicotiana undulata; assembly: GCA_005239495.1. Classification (NCBI taxonomy): domain Eukaryota; kingdom Viridiplantae; phylum Streptophyta; class Magnoliopsida; order Solanales; family Solanaceae; genus Nicotiana; species Nicotiana undulata. The sequence goes on from ML256844.1 coordinate 41,493, forward strand.
TGGCAAACTAGCCTCTAGCTAGTTGCGACAAACTTCAAGTTAACTCTAACTTGAACTTTGAGTACCTATTACAATTGCTTCTAGATAAAGCTGAAAGATACAACTTGTAATCACCTAATACAAACAACTAAACTCAAAAGACAACAGATGGAACTGGTTCTTCGAGCTGGTTCAAGTAGCTTTTGAGTCGCACAGGGATTCTTCATATGAACTGTTTGCAAAATTGCTTTGGTAATTTTGCTGTCAATTCTTATTTCACTTCTGTGTATGTGCGTAACTCTTCTGCAGGAGCACTTTGACAATTTATAGAATTAGTAGTTGAGATGTTGAAGTAGAGCTCTGATGCAACTCTTCCTTGGTGGAAGAGTTTGAGTTTATCTCAACTTCCTTGATCTTCTTTTATCTTGATTTTGTCCTACCTGAATACGAAGTCCATCTCCCTATCTATTTGCAATCTTTTTTATTAGAAGATAACCCCTTAATTTAGTATGTGATGTTTATCTCCTGCATATGGACTCCTCTCGTTCCATCTAGTCTGCTTGTCTATGTTTGCCCTGATGGACCTGGTTCAACTGTGTGGACATTTGCCAATTTTCAAAATCATTCAAAACCATGTAGTGACTTGATTCAACAAGTCATAAATATAGTATTGGACCTATACCGGGTTCCGAAACCAAACTACGGACCCGATATCTAAAAAGTCAAACATTGGTCAAACATTTCAAAGTTATTAAGCCTTTAATTTCAAATTTCAAAAGAGTATGATAACTCGGGTTAGGGACTACCAAATTCGATTCCCGGCATACGCCCAAGTCCCAAATCGTGATACGGACCCACTGGTACCATCAAAACACGAATCCGGATCCATTTGCTCAAAACATTGACCGAAGTCAACTCAAATGGATTTTAAGGCAAGAAATTTCATATTTTCTCTGTTTTAAACATAAAAGCTTTTCGGGAAAACGTTCGGGTTGCACACGCAAATCGAGGAACCCTAAAATGAGGTATTTAAGACTTCAAAGCGCAAAATTAAGTTCTAAAACATAAGATGACCTAACGGTTCATCGCATAAAAAAGGAAAAGGTCCAAATTTATCACTATACTTTCAAATATGAAAATTTTACCTCCTATAGCAAAGGTATACACCCAACTTATTATAAATCAAAATCATTTTAAAATATTAATTTTTATAGCTACCTTTTATATTTTATAGCAAAATAAGTATTTATGGTATACACTACCATAAAGGCATGAAATACGCTATTTATGTTTTCATCTCTCTTTCTTTCAATTAACACACACTACTAGAAATTAGGCCAAAACCGACTATGGCCAACCGACTGACTTCGATCGGTCAAAAAACCGACCAACTTTGGTCGGTTTTTCAAAATATTTTATTTTTAAATTATTTTTATGAAACCGACCAACTTCGGTTAGTGTTTTTTGGCGCAAAAATGCGGAAAACTATTTTAGTGTCCCGCGAAATTTATTTTTTAAGAAATCGACCGAAATCGATCGGTTATTTCAATTAGTAATTTTTAAAAAAATGAACTAACTTGATCGGTAATTTTATATTTTTAATAAAACCGACCAAAATCAGTTGGTTATTTTCGAGCGAAAATGCAATTAAAGAGTACAAATAAAATAAAACATAAACCAAAATGTACCAATGGTCAAGTGGTAGAATAGTATCGTGCCATAATATAGACCCTGGTTCGATTCCCAGACGGTGCAATTTTTAATTGCATAATTAAAAATATCGACCGAATTAGGTCGGTTTTTTCGGCAGATTTTTTCTTTTTGGGTTGTTTATTAAATTTAAGTGACCGATCGAAATCTGTCAAAAATTGCGAACGACTTCGGTATTTATTACTGACCAGCCTAATTTCGAGGGATTAAAGTCGGTCCAAAATCGGTCAATTTTTTCAATTTTCGACCGATTTCGATCGGTATTTCTGGACTGTTTTAGGCAGTTTTCTAGTAGTGACACGATTCTCTCTCAGAATTTTTCTTCTTTCTCTCTCTCTCTCTCTCTCTCTCTCTCTCTCTCTCTCTTCGAGCAAAATATGTTGAATCATAGATATATGAAAGAGAAACAAAATTAAACCTATAATAAAAAAGGAAGCGGAGATACCTTGAGCGACAGAAAGATTGAAGAGAAAGAGGGATTTTTAGCGCAGTAGGTAAGACAGAAAAGAGGAAGAAGCGGACAAACTGGAAGTGTTGTAAATTGTAATGGAAGAAGTAGTGAAGCGATACAAGAAGTCTTGGCCGGAAAACGCCTTCTCCGACGAACTTTCTTCTCTTCTTTGCTATTTAGTCACACACAATGATAAAAATACATTGTATTTTGTACAAATTAACTCTAACACGTTGTATTTTTGTAAAAATACATCTTTTTCATGTGTTTATGTATTTTGAAGGTCTGTATTTTTTTAATACAGTTGAATACATATGTATTTATTCATGCATATTGTACATACAGTATACATGAATACAGGATATAAATATTGAAATACGCCAAATACAACCATTAAAATAGAACATAATATAAACAGTGAATATATTTAATTTAAAAATAATGAAATGTAGTAAAATATACTGAATAATAATAGAAATATAGTGAATACAACCAATGATATTGTAACGACCCGACCGGTCGTTTTGCGTATTCGGACCCCGTTCCCCTAAATAAGACTTCCTGTAGCGGCTTATCGTGATTTTTGACTTGAGGGGACGGATGGTTCGGGATTTGAAGGTGTTTAGAATAGTATAAGAACACTTGGTTCCTTAAGGTTGGCTTTTAAAGTCAAGTTTGACCTTGGTCAACATTTTGAGTAAACAACCTCGGAATCGAGTTTCGACAATTCCAGTAGCTTCGTATGATGATTTAGGACTTGTACGTATGTTCGGAATGGGTTTTGGATGACCCGGGAGCGTTCGACGCCAAATAGCGAAATAGAGTTTCCTTAAGTTTGAAATTTGGTTAGGAACGTGATTTTATGTTATCGAGGTCCGAACGGAATTCCGAGATCGAGAATAGTTCCATTATGTCATTCATGACTTGCCTGAAAAATTTGGTGTCATTCTGAGTAGTATATATCAGTTCGGTGCATTGAAACCGAATTCAAAAACTTAGAAATTCTTAAGTTTGATCCTAGGGGTTTTGAGGGGTGATTTTGAGATTTAGCATTGTTTCGGGTGTTCTGAAGGCTCGAACGAGTCCGTACTATGATTTAGGACTTGTTGGTATAATTGGATGGGGGATCGGGTGGGTCCAGGTGCCTCCCGGACACCACACGAGGCCCAAAACAAGCTGAAATTGCAGCTGGTGCACCTGATCTGGTGTGACCGCAGGTGCGGTTGCCCAGCCGCGGGTGCGGATTTAATTCCGCAGGAGCGCAACCGCAGGTGCGGTCTCCAACTCCGCAGGTGCGTGCCCAGCCTTTCTCGTCAAACTCCGCAGGTGCGAGCCCCAGCTCGCAGGCGCGAGACCGCAGGTGCGGTCCTCGAGCTGCAGGTGCGGAACCCCTGTAGGCCAGGCAGTGTATTTTCATTTAAACACGGGATTTCCTTCATTCCTTTCATTTTTCACCCCCATTGAAGACTTGAGAGCTTGGGAAGAACTCTCTACCACCTAGCTACTAAGAGGTAAGTAAATTCTACTAAAATGTTAGATTATTACACCAAAACTTAGATAGATTAGCATCGAAATAGTGGAAATCATAGGGGTTAGAGTGAAAACCTAGGGTTGATGAACTTTAGGGAATTTCACCACTCTTCTACCATGAAATCATGTAAAAATTATATATTAATGACCCTTAGGCTATGGGTGAGTGTTATCTTCGAAAATTTTCGAAATCCGAGCATGTGGGCCCGGGGGTGTATTTTGGGATTTCTTCAAGAATAGTGAATTTACTAAATAAGTAGGAGAATTTACATATGCATTGACATATTTATATATCATTTGACTAGTTTCGAGTCCTCGGGTGTAAGATTTGGAGTTTCGAGCGCATTCTTGACCGGGAAGTTGATTCTACGCGAGGTGAGTCTCCTTTCCAACCTTGTAAGAGGGAATTGTCCCCATAGGTAAATGTAAACGATTAAGTTTGTCCTTATTTGCGGGGGCTACGTACGCGCAAAGTGACGAGAGTCCGTGCGTAGCTACTACTCTGTTGTGTCGGGTAGAATTTAGGACTTCACAAGCATGCCTCTATGTGCCTTACCTGTATCCTTACTTATGTTCCTGGTTGCTTATTACCGTTGAAATTTAAATGAGAATTTCGGAAGCTATTTGTAAGTTTAAGTGTTTAAATCCCTGAATTAAAGAATAATCCATGATAATTCCTGAATTTCCTGATAATTCTGTGTATGTCTACGAGCACCCGTGTCGCATGTATAATTCGTGAGCGGGGTAGCCTTATATTTATGTCAACCGCGTCGCATGATCGATTCGCGAGCGGGGTAATAGATGCATCTATGGTTCGTGTCGCTCGACCCTCGGCAGTGCACATTTAAATTTCTGTGTCGCTTCGGTCGTACGCCTCGGCACATTATATGTTATGTGCTTGATTGAGAGTCTTATTATTATCCTTACCAATTCAATTGTTCTGTGGGAAAGAAACTTGTGATTTTTATTGAATGTTGTTACTTGGACCTTGCGGGTTGATCATTATCTTTATGTACTGATGCTCCATGTCTACTTGCTTTCCATAAATGTTATTCCTGTCTAGATTGATTAAATCATATTATTGTTAACGACCCTAGTGTGTAACACATCTACCTCTCGTCACTACTTCTTCAAGTTTAGACGGGATAATCACTCGGTACATATTTGTTTATATGTACTCATGCTACACTTTTGTACTTAATTTACAGGTTCTGAGGTTGTTGCACCTGGTCACTAGTCCGGTGCCCGTCATTGAGAGTACTATCTGGACCCGACTACACGGTGAGCTGCTTTTCCTTGCGTTCCTCAACAGCACTGTGGAGTTTCTATTTTTTTGGGATATTTCTTTCTACCCCTTTCAGACAGTTGTACATTCAATTTTGTCTATCTGTATATTCCACTAGTCACCTGTGGACTTGTGACACTAGGTCTTGGCATACGTAGTTGGTTTTCCTAGTATTTTGCTATACTGTATAGGTTGGCAAACGATTTTTGAGTTACTTTAAATCAATTTGCCTTACTTCCTCACTTTCATTAAAGGACTTCTTAAATTAAAACTGAACAAGTATTTGAACATCTCATTTTTTTTAAGTAATTTTGTGAGTAACTAGTGTTGGCTTGCCCGACTTCGGTGTTGGGCGCCATCACGATCTGAGTTGGAAAGTTGGGTCGTGACAACATGGTATCAGAGCTCTAGGTTCACATAGGTCTCACAAGTCACAGGCAAACCTAGTAGAGTCTTGCGGATCGATACAGAGACGTCTGTATTTGTCTTCGGGAAGCTACAGGGTGTTAGGAAAATCTCTCTTTATTCTTATTCTATCGTGCAGTCGGTGGTCTTACTAAATATAATTCTTCTACTCTCTCACATATGGTGAGGACTCGTGCAACTGATTTTCCAGGCCCAGGAGATGCCGCTACCCCCGTAGTCCGAGGCCGTGGCAGAGGCCAGGGGAAGGCACCGGCCCGAGGTAGGGGACGGGACATCCCAGAGTTACTCCATTATCACCCCCAGAGGATCCTATCCCTGAGGAGCAGGGTGAGGTGCCCCCAGCAGATCCAGCCCCGATGGATTTCACGACAGCACCGGGCTTCCAGGAGGTCATGGGCCGTATGATGTTGTTCATGGATACTATGACTCAGGTTGGTTTATTTCCAACGGATCCTGCTACATCTCAGGCGGGAGGGGGAATTCAGACCCCTACCACCCAGGCCGCAGGTCATGCAGCGGCGGTATATCAGACTCCAGGTACTCTGCCCGCGAGTGGAGCACAGCCAGCAGTAGCACCTGAGCTTAGACCAGCTGCGGACCGCGATCCGCAGAAGTTACTTGATAGATGGAATCGGTTGCACCCTCCTGTCTTCGGAGGTGAGAGGGGTGAGGATGCCCAGGACTTCATTGATAGGTGCAGGGACAGACTGCACAACATGAGGATTTTGGAGTCCCACGGAGTTGATTTCACTATTTTTCAGCTAGAGGGCAGGGCCCGCAGATGGTGGTAGTCATTCATCCTGGGTAAGCCCGCAGGTTCCCTTCCTCTCACATGGGAGCAGTTCACTCAGCTATTCTTGGACAGGTATATTCCATCCTCCGAGAGGGAAGAGCTGCGGTATCAGCTCGAGCAGCTGGAGCAGGGGAAGATGACAGTGACGGATTACGAGGCCAGGTTTTTAGAGTCGTCCCGTCATGCCCTCATGATTCTACCTACAAAGGCTGAGAGAGTACGGAGATTTGTAGTTGGGCTGCACTCAGGTATTAGGGCCAACATGGCCCAAGAGGTGGAGATGGGTACTCCTTATCAGCTTGTGGTCGAGATAGCTCGTCGGATTGAGGGTTACCGATCGAGGGGCAGAAAGAAGGGTCAGCCGTATAAGAGAGTTAGATCTTCTAGAGATTTCCGAGGCGCCCCAGGCAGGGGCAGGGGTCAGTTCCTCCACCACCTCCCCGTGGTGCTCCAGTGAGGCCTTATTTCAGTGCCATGCCGGAGAGTTCTTATCGCCCACCAGCCATCCAGAGTTCCTCCGTCGGGTATTCGGGTCATCAGGGTTCTCCTAGTCCCTACTTCACTGTTATGCCAGAGGTTTCTCATCGTCCCCCAGATATTCAGGGTTATTCTTCTTCAGGGCATCAGGCCATGCCTCCAGTGAGATGCTATGAGTGTGGGGATTCATGCCACATGAGGAGGACTTGTCCCAGACTTTGAGGCAAGGCTGTTCAGCAGAGTTACCAGCCCACATACTCAGCACTGGCGCCCCGTCCGCCCAGAGGTGGAGGACAAGCTGGTAGAGGTCGTCCCAGAGATGGAGGCCAGTCAGGGGGAGCTCAGTTAGCTCCTATTTAGTTCAGCGGAGGTCAGTATTCAGGTACTCCAGCCAGATTCTATGTTATTCCAGCCCGAGCAGATGCAGTGGCCTTAGACGCCGTGATCACAGGTACTATCTCTGTATGTGGTAGGGAGGCATCAGTGCTATTTGATCCAGGATCTACTTATTCATATGTGTCAGCCTTATTTGCTTGTTTTCTGGATGTTCCTCGCGAGTCCTTGGATTCTCCTATATATGTGTCCTCTCCTCTGGGCGATTCTGTGGTGGTAAACCGGGTCTATCGGTCTTGTGTGATCACCTTTTGTAGATTCGAGACTAGAGCGAACCTTCTATTGCTCGACATGGTTGATTTTGAGATCATCCTAGGCATGGATTGGCTATCTCCTCATCATGCCATCTTGGATTGCCATGCCAAGACGGTTACTTTGGCCATGCCCGAGTTGCCTAGGCTGGAATGGAGAGGTTCCTCAGTTAGTGCAGCCAGTAGAGTTATTTCCTTCCTGAAGGCTCGACATATGGTCGAGAAGGGTTGTTTGGCGTATCTTGCTTATGTGCGGGACACCACCGCCGAGTTTCCAACGATTGATTCAATGCCAGTTGTTTGAGAGTTTGCAGATGTCTTTCCTTCAGACCTTCCGGGCATGCCTCCGGATCGAGATATCAATTTTTGTATTGATGTAGCTCCAGGAACTCAGCTATTTCTATTCCCACGTACCGTATGGCTCCAAAGGAGTTGAAGGAGCAACTTGAGGAGTTGTTGTCTAAGGGGTTTATCAGGCCGAGTGTAACGCCGTGGGGTGCTCCAGTTCTATTTGTAAAGAAGAAAGATGGGTCTATGCAGATGTTCATTAATTACCGCCAATTGAACAAGGTGACTATTAAGAACAAGTATCCATTGCTGCGCATCGATGATTTGTTTGACCAGTTACAAGGTGCCAGGGTATTTTCTAAAATTGACTTGAGATCGGGGTATCACCAGCTGAAGATTCGGGCTTCGGATGTTCTGAAGACTGTTTTTCGTACGAGATATGGCCACTGTGAGTTCTTGGTGATGTCCTTTGGCTTGACTAATGCCCCGGCAGCATTTATGGACTTGATGAACAGGGTGTTCATGCCGTATATTGATTCCTTTGTCATCTTCTTCATTGATGACATTTTGATTTACTCATGTAACCTGGAAGAGCACGAGCAACATTTGAGAGTTGTGCTCCAGACCTTGCAAGGACAGAAGCTATATGCTAAGTTCTCCAAGTGTGAGTTTTGGTTAGATTCCGTGGCATTTTTGGGACATGTGGTATTCGTAGAGGGTATCAAGGTCGATCCTAAGAAGATTGAGGCAGTTCAGAGTTGGCCACGTCCTAGTTCAGGGACAGAGATCAGGAGTTTCTTGGGTCTAGCAGGCTACTATCGGCGATTTGTGAAGGGCTTCTCATCCATTGCAACCCCATTGACTAGATTGACTAAGAAGAATGCTCCATTTTGGTGGTCTGACGAGTGTGAGGTGAGCTTTCAGAGGCTCAAGACTGCATTGACTTCGACACCAGTTCTAGTATTGCCTTCCGGTTCGGAGATGTATACGGTGTATTGCGACGCTTCACGCGTTGGCTTGGGGTGCGTATTAATGCAGGAAGGGAGAGTTATTGCTTATGCTTCGCGCCAGCTGAAGGTTCATGAGAAGAATTACCATGTGCACGATTTGGAGTTGGCGGCGATTGTTCATGCTCTTAAGATTTGGAGGCATTACTTATATGGGGTGTCTTGTGAGGTGTATACGGATCACCGCAGCTTGCAGCACTTGTTCAAACAGAGGGATCTTAATTTGAGGCAGCGCAGGTGGCTTGAGTTACTAAAGGATTACGACATCACCATTCTCTATCATCCGGGCAAGGCTAATGTAGTAGTAGATGCTTTGAGTAGGAAGGCGGAGAGTATGGGTAGCTTGGCCTATATTGCAGCAGAGGAGAGACCTCTAGCCTTGGACATCCAGTCCTTGGCCAATCGCTTGGTGAGATTAGATCTTTCAGAGCCTCGTCGAGTTCTAGCTTATGTGGTTGCTCAGTCTTCATTATTGGGGGAGATCAAGGCTGGATAGTATGATGATCCGTGTTTGGCAGAACTACGGGAGACAGTGGTCCAGGGTGGTGCCAAGGAGGTTACTATTGGCGAGGATGGTGTTTTGAGACTTCAAGGTCGATTGTGTGTTCATAATGTTGATGGCTTGAGGCAGAGGATTCTAGAAGAGGCACATAGTTTGCGGTATTCTGTTCATCCTAGTGCTACAAAGATGTATCTCGATTTGAAGCAGCATTTCTGGTGGAGACGGATGAAGAGGGACATTGTGGAGTATAGGGCTAGGTGTCTTAATTGCCAGCAGGTTAAATATTAGCACCAGAGGCCAGGAGGCCTACTTCAGCAAATGCCCATTCCTGAGTGGAAGTGGGAGCGCATTACTATGGACTTCGTGGTTGGGTTGCCTCGGACGTTGCAGAAGGTTGACGCGGTTTGGGTTATTGTGGATAGGTTGACCAAATCGACGCATTTCATTCCTGTAGCTACTACTTATACTTCTGAGAGGCTAGCCCAGATCTACATTCGAGAGATAGTCCGGTTGCACGGTGTACCGGTGTCCATTATATCAGATCGAGGTCCTCAGTTCACCTCGCACTTCTGGAGAGCATTACACAGAGAGATGGGCACTCAGATTGATCTCAGCACAACATTTCATCCACAGACTGATGGTCAATCGGAGCGTACAATTCAGATATTGGAGGACATGCACAAAGCATGTGTGCTTGACTTTGGAGGCCAGTGGGACCAGTTCTTGACTTTGGCCGAGTTTTCTTACAATAATAATTATCAATCCAGCATCGAGATGGCTCCATTTGAGGCTTTATATGGTCGGCAATGTCGTTCTCCTATTGGGTGGTTTGAGCCTGGTAAGGCTAAGTTATATGGTGTAGACCTGGTGAGAGATGCTTTAGAGAAGGTGAAGTTAATTCAGGAGAGGCTCCGCACAGCACAGTCCAGACAGAAGAGTTAAGCGTAATAAAGGTCACGGGATGTGTCATTTATGGAGGGAGATAAGGTTCTGCTGAAGGTTTCGCCGATGAAGGGTATTATGAGATTCGGGAAGAAGGGCAAGTTGAGCCCGAGGTTCATAGGTCATGTCGAGGTATTGAGGCGAGTTGGTGAGGTTGCTTATGAGCTTGCCTTACCTCCTAGCTTATCAGGAGTCCATCCGGTATTCCACGTATCCATGCTCCGGAGATACCACGCCGATTTCTCTCACGTTGTCGATTTCAGCACTATTGAGTTGGATGAGAGTTTGGGCTACGAGGAGGAGCCAGTTGCTATAATTGATAGACAGGACCGCCAGTTGAGATCTAAGAAAATTTCTACTGTAAAGGTCCAGTGGCGAGGCCAACCGGTCGAGGAGGCGACTTGGGAGTCCGAGGAGGACATGCGGAGCAGATACCCACACTTATTCAGCACTTCAGGTATGATTCTAGACCCGTTCGAGGGCGAACGTTTGTTTAAGAGGTGGAGAATATAACGACCCGAGCGGTCGTTTTGTGTATTCGAACCCCGTTCCCCTAAATAAGACTTTCTGTAGCGGCTTATCGTGATTTGTGACTTGCGGGGACGGGTGGTTTGGGATTTGGAGGTGTTTAGAATAGTATAAGAACACTTGGTTCCTTAAGGTTGGCTTTTAAAGCCAAGTTTGACCTCGGTAAACATTTTGAGTAAACGACCTCGGAATCGAGTTTCGATGATTCCAGTAGCTTCGTATGATGCTTTCGGACTTGAACGTATGTTCGGAATGGGTTTTGGATGAACCGGGAGCGTTTCAACGCCAAATAGCAAAATAGAGTTTCCTTAAGTTTGAAATTTGGTTTGGAACTTGATTTTATGTTATCGAAGTCCGAACGGAATTCCGAACCAAGAATAGTTCCGTTATGTCATTCATGACTTGCCTGCAAAATTTGGTGTCATTCCGAGTAGTATAGGTCGGTTCGGCGCATTGAAACCGAATTCAAAAACTTAGAAATTCTTAAGTTTGATCCTAGGGGTTTTGAGGGGTGATTTTGAGATTTAGCGTTGTTTCGGGTGCTCTAAAGGCTCGAGCGAGTCCGTACTATGATTTAGGACTTGTTGGTATAATTGGACGGGCTGGGGTGGGCCCAAGTGCCTCCCGGACACCACACGAGGCCCAAAACCAACTGAAATTGCAGCTGGTGCACCTGATCTGGTGTGACCGCAGGTGCGGTTGCCCACCCGCAGGTGCGGGACCGCTCCTGCGGTCCCAGCCTCGTAGGTGCGGGAATGGCGCAGGTGCGGATTTAATTCCGCAGGAGAGCAACCATAGGTGCGGTCTCCAACTCCGTAAGTGCGGGCCCAGCCTTTCCCGTCCAACTCCGTAGGTGCGAGCCCCAGCTCGCAAGCGCGAGACCACAGGTGCGGTCCTCGAGCCGCAGGTGCGGAACCCTATAGGCCAGGTAGTGTATTTTCATTTAAACACGGGATTTCCTTCATTCCTTTCATTTTTCACCCCCATTGAAGACTTGAGAGCTTGGGAAGAACTCTCCACCACCTAGCTACTAAGAGGTAAGTAAATTCTACTAAAATGTTAGATTATTACACCAAAACTTAGGTAGATTAACATCTAAATAGTGGAAATCATAGGGGTTAGAGTGAAAACCTAGGGTTTATGAACTTTAGGGAATTTCACCACTCTTCTACCATGAAATCATATAAAAATTATATATTAATGACCCTTAGGCTATGGGTGAGTGTTATCTTCGAAAATTTCCGGAATCCGAGCATGTGGGCCCGGGGGTGTATTTTGGGATTTCTTCAAGAATAGTGAATTTACTAAATAAGTAGGAGAATTTCCATACCTTGAGCATGCATTGACATATTTATATATCATTTGACTAGTTTCGAGTCCTCGGGTGTAAGATTTGGAGTTTCGAGCGCGTTCTTGACCGGGAAGTTGATTCTACGCGAGGTGAGTCTCCTTTCCAACCTTGTAAGAGGGAATTGTCCCCATAAGTAAATGTAAACGATTGAGTTTGTCCTTATTTGCGGGGCTACGTACGTGCAAAGTGACGAGAGTCAGTGCGTAGCTACTACTCTGTTGTGTCGGGTAGAATTTAGGACTTCACAAGCATGCCTCTATGTGCCTTACCTGTATCCTTACTTGTGTTCCTGGTTGCTTATTACCCTTGAAATTTACATGAGAATTTCGGAAGCTATGTGTAAGTTTAAGTGTTTAAATCCCTGAATTTAAGAATAATCCATGATAAATTCCTGAATTTCCTGATAATTTTGTGTATGTCTACGAGAACCCGTGTCGCATGTATAATTCGTGAGTCGGGTAGCCTTATATTTATGTCAACCGCATCGCATGATTGATTCGCAAGCGGGGTAATAGATGCATCTATGGTTCATTCCGCTCGACCCTCGACAGTGCATATTTAAATTTCTGCGTCGCTTCTGTCGTACGCCTCGGCACATTATATGCTATGTGCTTGATTGAGAGTCTTATTATTATCCTTACCAATTCAATTGTTCTGTGGGAAAGTAACTTGTGATTTTTATTGAATATTGTTACTTGGCCGTTGCAGGTTGATCGTTATCTTTATGTATTGATGCTCCATGTCTACTTGCTTTCCATAAATGTTATTCCTTTCTAGATTCATTAAATCATATTATTGTTAACGACCCTAGTGAGTAACACGTCTACCTCTCGTCACTACTTCTTCGAGTTTAGAACGGATACTCACTGGATACATATTTGTTTATATGTACTCATGCTACACTTCTGTACTTAATTATACAGGTTCTGAGGCTGTTGCACCTGGTCACTAGTCTGGTGCCCGTCATTGAGAGTACTATCTGGACCCGACTACACGGTGAGCTGCTTTTCCTTGCGTTCCTCAACAGCACTGTGGAGTTTCTATTGTTTTGGGATATTTCTGTCTACCCCTTTCAGACAGTTGTACATTCATTTTTGTCTATCTGTATATTCCACTAGTCGCCTGTGGACTTGTGACACTAGGTTTTGGCATACGTAGTTGGTTTTCCTAGTATTTTGCTATAATGTATAGGTTGGCAAACGATTTTTGAGTTACTTTAAATCAATTTGCCTTACTTCCTCACTTTCATTAAAGGACTTCTTAAATTAAAACTGAACAAGTATTTGAACATCTCATTTGTTTAAGTAATTTCGTCAGTAACTAGTGTTGGCTTGCCCGACTTCGGTGTTGGGCGCCATCATGACCTGAGTTGGAAAGTTGGGTCGTGACAGAAATATATTGAATATATTAGTAATAACATATATTAGGAATAACTAAAATACTGTTAATACAAATACATTTGAATACACTATATATAAAATAGCGAATACAGTAAATACAAACATTGAATCTAATGAATGCAACAATAAAAAAATAATATTGAAACACACTAAATACAAAAGTTATATACAACTGAAAAATTATTCTAAGTAATCGGGTTGATAATGAGGCATGTTAGAATTGATTTTATTGAGTTATATTAAGAGTGTATCACGCTAATTGATATTATTTACGTTATTAAATAGCTGGACATACCTATTTTTAAGGTCATTGTCGTTATTGTATTCATGAATAGATGTCGTGAATACATGTGAATACATGCGCGTACAGTTGGACTTCCCTGATTTTAAGCACTTTTTACTGCTGTATTCATGAATACAACAGCGCGAATACATGTGCGTACAGCAGGACTGCCACGATTTTAGGCGCTTTTTGCTGTAGTATTCATGAATACATGGTGCGAATACATGTGAATACATGCACATACAATTGGACTACCCTGATTTTTAGGCGCTTTTTGCTGTTGTATTCATGAATACAACAACGTGAATACAACGGATACAGAATTGTAACAAGTGAATAGTAGATATAGGAAGTAATTATGAATTTGGTAGCTATAGGAAGTTAATAGCCACTAGATAATAGTGGTTTCTGAAAATTCCTCTTCGGATATTGCCTGCATATAATATTCGTTATACTATTCAGTTAAAGTTACCCTTATCGTTATATTATCCGGCCAAATTTACCCCTACCATCAACAAACTTTTAAAATTATCCCTTAGTGTCACGACCCAAATTCCTACTCACGTCGTGATGGCGCCCAACACCGGAGTCAGGCAAGCCAACAACAATTTACTAACGAGGTTACTTTACTTATTTGGATATTCAAATACTTACCAAAATTATAAGTTAGGAATCATTTAAAGAAAACAGTCAAGTGATGCAACTATAATAAAAAGGAAACTCCAAGGATCGTTTGCCAACATATACAGTGTAGCAAAATACTAGGAAAAACCAACTACGTGTGCCAAGACCTAGTGTCACTAGTCCACAGGCGACTAGTGGAATATACAAAATAAACAAAATAAATGTACAACTGTCTGAAAGGGGGTAGACAGAAATATCCAAGGAAATAATAGAAGCTCCACAATGCTGCTGAGGAACGCCAGGCAGAGCAGCTCACCGTGTAGTCTACTCCAGATAGTACCCTCAAGATCGCGCTCTGGTATGATAACCAGATACACCTGCCTCAGAACCTGTACAATTAAGTACAGAAGCATAGCATGAGTACATATAAACAAATATGTACCCAGTGACTATCCCATCTAAACTCGAAGAAGTAGTGACGAGAGGTAGACGTGATACTTACTAGGGTCAATAACAAATAACATGATTAAAGGAATCTAGACAGGAATAGTAGTCATGGAAATCACTACGACATGAAGTATCAATTATATAAAACTGCAATTTATTCTCATGAGTCAAATGGAAATTATCACAAAAATCCCAAGTTCCCCTTCCACATGAAGAAATTTATTTAATAATAATAATAACAAGTCTCTCAGTCAAATACACATAGTATGCCGAAGCGTACGGCCGAAGCGACGCAAAATAAATGTGCACTGCCGAGGGTCGATCGACACGAACCATAGATGCATCTATTACCCCGCTCGCGAATCGATCATGCGACGCGATTGACATAAATATAAGGCTACCCCGCTCACGAATCATACATGCGACACGGGTGTTCGTAGACATACACAGAATTATCAGGAAATTCAGGAATTATCATGGATTATTCTTAAATTCAGGGATTTAAACACTTAAACTTACACATAGCTTCCAAAATTCTCATTTAAATTTCAACGGTAATAAGCAACCAGGAATATAAGTAAGGATACAGGTAAGGCACATAAAGGCATGCTTGTGAAATCCTTAATTCTACCCGACATAACATAGTCGTAGCTACGCACGGACTCTCGCCACTTTGCGCGTGCGTATCCCCCGCAAATAAGGATAATTCAATCATTTACATTTACCTATGGGGACAATTCCCTCTTACAAGGTTGGAAAGGAGACTCACCTCGCGTAGAACCTACTTCCCGGGTCAAGAACGCGCCCGAAACTCCCAACTCGTCATCCAAGGACTCGAAACTAGTCAAATGTTATATAAATACGTTAATATACACTCAAATGTATGGAATTCTCTTACTAGTTTAGCTAATTCATCATTCTTGAAGAAATTTCAAAATACACCCCCGGGCCCACATGCTCGGATTCCGGAAATTTTCGAAGAAAACACTCACCCATAACCTAAGGATCATTAATATATAGTTTTTGCATGATTTCATGGTAGATAAGTGGTGTAATTCTCTAAATTTCATCAACCCTAGGTTTCCACTCTAACCCCTTTGTTTTTCACTAATTGGGTGTTAATCTACCTAAGATTTGATGTAATAAACCAACATTTAAATGGAAATTACTTACCTCTTAGTAGCTAGGCCAAATACCCTCTTGTGAGTTCTCAAAATCGCCTATGGTGAAGAAGAAATGGTGAAAAATGGCTAAGTCCCGTGTTAAAAGGAGCTCACTGCCTCCAGTGATCTCGCACTTGCGGCTCGAGGACCGCACCTGCGGTCTCGCACCTGCGGAAGTTGGCAAGGAGGTTGGGGATCACACATGCGGAGGGATTTTCGCAACAGCGGATCTGCTCCTGCGGAGAAAGGTCCGCACCTGCGGATTTGGACCATCTCCCCTAGGGCCGCACCTGCGAGGCCTTGACCGCACCTGCAGTCACACCAGACCTGGTGCACCAGCAGCTGAAGCTGCTGGTTTTTGGCCCCGTTTGGTATCCGGGAGGCACTTGGGCCCACCCGAGCCCCCGTGCAATTATACCAACAAGTCCTAAATCATATTACAGACTCGCTCGAGCCTTCGGAACTCCCAAAACAATGCTAAAACTCAAAATCACACCCCAAAACCCCTAGAATCAAACTTAAGAACTTTAAGTTCTTGAATTCGGTTCTAATGCGCCGAACCGACCTATACTACTCAGAATGATACCAAATTTTGCAAGCAAGTCATAAATGACATAACGGAACTATTCCCGGTCTCGGAATTCCTTTCGGACCTCGATAGCACAAAACACGTTCCAAACCAAATTATGAACTTAAGGAAACTCTATTTTTGCTATTTGGCGTCGAAACGCTCCCGGGTCATCCAAAACCCATTCCGAACATACGCACAAGTCCGAAATCATCATACAAAGCTACCGGAACTGTCGGAATTCGATTCCGAGGTCGTTTGCTAAAAATATTGACCGAAGTCAAACTTGGCCAAAAAGGCCAACCTTAAGGCACTAAGTGTTCCTATACTGCTCTAAACACTTCTGAATCCCGAACCACCCGTCCCCGCAAGTCACAAATCACTATAAGCCGCTACGGAAAGCCTTATTTAGGGGAACGGGGTCCGAATACGCAAAACGACATGTCGGGTCGTTACACTTAGTCTGTCAGGTGACCTAAAATCTCCCAAATAATTTTAGTTAAGTCGCTTATTTTTCTTCTTGATCCATTAATTTTAGAATAATTGGCATTTACTACTTTCTTAATTGGAAAAAAGAAATAGGAGAAAGAAATATTAATAAAATACAATGATTAGTAAACAAAATATAGTAAATTGAAGAATCTAAATTAGGTAATTTGTCTAAATTTTAAAAGTATTTACAACACCCCAATTTTAATGAAATGACCATATGGAGACTTTGCAAGTATTGGTGATAGAACTTGAAGTTCCTTGGAGACTTTGTCAAATTCAACTTTGCTTTAATCAAATGCCTACATATTCTGCATTCTTAAGTTAGCGATTGGAGTCTATACTAACCATACAATAACAAAATACATATTCAAATACACATGTATATACATGATGAGCAGTTGCATTTAATACACAACAAATATACTCACTGGATTCTGCGGTGTATATATATATGATTGAAAAATTATAAAAAAATTTAAATCAATTCCAAACTCATTATCACAAGAAGAGAAGTGAGTGCAATATAGTTTAGTACCTTTACGATTCACATAAATTTTAATTTCTGAAAATAGTGGATCAAAAAGAAGAACAAGTGAGTTAAATGAAAGGAATTTGGAAGATTTTGGATTACCTAACGTGGTGAGGTGTAATTATTAAAAGTTTGTTGATAGTAGGGGTAAATTTGACCGAATAGTATAACAAAGATTAAGGGTGTGTTTGGTATGAAGAAAAACATCTGAAAAATGTTTTTCAATTTTCCCATGTTTGGTTGGCTTAAATGTTTTGGAAAAATATTTTCTTTATCAAGCGAAAGGAAAATATTTTTCAAAACTCCTTTTCAACCTTCCTCACCCTATTCCCCAACCCCATCCTTACCAACCCATCCTACACCCCACGCCCACCCACCTAACCCCACCCTACGCCTACCCACCCTACCCCCTCTCTCCAAAAAGAACTTTTTTTTCAAATTTTAGTTTTTTCCCGTCACCATCCGCCTTATTACACCGCCCAAAAAAAGTATTTTTTTAACTTTTTTTTTGTAATTTTAAATTTCTGTTTTTTCGTTTTTCTGCACCATCCACTCCCCCACCCCACACTTTTTTTTTTGTAATTTTTAAATTTCTTTTTTTTTCGTTTTTCTGCACCACCCACCCCCACTCCACACAAAAATTTTTTTTTTTTTTTTTTGTAATATCAATTTTATTTTTATTTTTCTGCCCACCCCCCCCCCCCCCAACCCCCCTCTCGAATTTTTTTTTAATATATATTTTCAGTTTTAGTTTTTTCATCATTCGCTTTACAGGTTCGAAAATTTTACAAGTTCTAAAGTTATGAGTTCGGAGGTTTATGTGTTTGGAAATTTACGGGTATAGAAATTATGGAGTTTATGGTTTCGAAAGTTTAGCGGTTCGGAGGTTTATGAAATTTGTGGGTTCGGAAGGTTATTGGTTCGAAAGTTTATGACTCCATGTTTATTGTATCTAACTTATTTATGAATACTCTTAAAAAGTTATTTTTCTTAATTTGCATAACAAACACAAAAATGAATAAGAATACTACTTGTTATCCAATAAAACATTTTCTTAAAAAATAAAAATATTTTTCATTATACCAAACACGCCATAAATATAGAAAATATCCAAAAGTTAAGGGATACATTTGACCTTTTTCCCTTCACCAAATGTCTTCGCGCCCCTTCTCCATTATTCACGAGCCACCTCAATCCCTCACGAAAAAAAAACTAAAGATTACTATAGTCGACTAAAAATAGTAGATGTCAAATTCATTTTTTAAAAATCTGGAGTGTATATATAAAGAGCAAATTATGGATTAAGTATTTGACCCGTTTTTAGTCATTAATTTTTTGTGATTAAGAATCGGTGCACATTTGATTAAACTTTTTGGTAGTTTCTCATCGTGCCGCTACCTAAGCGATGAAAATAAATGAAAAAAGACAACTAAGATACGAAAGAAAAGAAAATATATATAATAATATCCTCTCCGAATAAAAAATGACAACTTAATAAATATGTTCCAATTATCTCATGTTAATTATAGTATATTCTTTTCCTTGTACTCAACAACAATAATTATGTTTCAATTTCATGTGAATTATCAGTAAAGATCATACATATATCAACTTAATATTTGAAGATTTAAATTCACTAACACTAGAACTCATAAAACTAATTCTGTTTAGTGGAGACAACACATTTAATAGTGAAATTCATTATTTCAAAAAGTTAAATTGTAAAGTAAACTAAAAGGAGCCATTTCACATGAGTAAAGTGAGGAATAGTTCGATAAGATAAGAAAGGAAGTCGTAGCACGTGCATTCGCAAAATCATGTAGTTAAATATTAAAATCATACACGATTAGCATGGCAATTGCTTACCGTTTGGAAATGGATATGATATGGCCCTCTTAAGTGTAGTATCTACGTTGGGTCCCAATTTTGTTTTAAAAATCTCACTTCTTTCATTCATTGGGACATTGATCAAAATTTTCATGTAGTCAACTCAGACCAAAACAGAGTATCTGAACGATATAAGACTTAATATTACCCATCTAGAAATTAGTGTTTTCAGCACCTTGACCAAAAGAATACTTCAATTAATCACCTCAATATCACGTATACTAGTAGTACATAAAGAGATCATCTAATTTCTCGAGAAAGCGAACTTCAATTGAAATTTGAGAACCTTCGGATTATAGTGAATCCAATGCGAGCAACGAGTGGAGAAACAAACATATAAGTATAAAAGACTAACTTTGAAATATAATTTTGTTTATGGCGGCGGTAATGATGGTGAAGGGAAAAAAAAATTTAGTGGTGCAAAAATAAAAAAAATAAAAGGGAGGGTAAAATGGGTTACGGACACTAAGGTAATATACCACATGACATCCACCTTATCATATATCAGTGTTATGTAGAATTTGATGTCCATCTTGCACAAACTTAACAAAAAATGAGTACGTTTGAACCAATAATATAACAGTAAAAATATATTTGGATCAAATTATAACAAGAAGTATATATAAATCTTTTCTCCTAGGATAAGGGTATATTTGACCTTTTTCGTTCGGTGAAATTTGAATCCTATATCATTTAGACGTAGAATGAAGTTACGAGCTAAACTGCAATCCTAATCTCAACATAATCTTTAGAATCTCTCAAAATAAAATTTAAATAATTCTAAATTTTCTTGTGATTTTTAATTCCGGGAAAAATTTCATTTCTTGCATGTTTCGGTCATCATACTATCCGAAAAGTTTTTTATATGGTTTTTCGGTGTTGTCCTTTTTTGTTTTTCTTTTTATTTATGTGATGCTTATGCTTTTCCAAGCTGATAGTCTATTAAAAATAATTTGTCTATCTTGTGTGTAGGGTAAGGTTTGCGTAACACCCTAGACCCAACTATATAAAATTATACGGAGTTGTTGCTATTATTCTAGTTTATTCTAGCCTTGTTCTGAGCGTGAATTACGTGCAGTTTGCTTATGCGACTTGTTTTCAAAACCCTTTTTTAATCTCTTGAAATTTTTATTCAGTTAAACACCATTAAATAATACTAGATATTTTCAATTTTTACAAAAAAAAAAAAAAAATGAAACAAAAACTACTGAAACTGGACCAAAACTGGAACAAACTTTCGCTATAAGTTTGCTTTGAAACACAAACTGGACCAAACTTGAAACAGTCTACATAGAACTAACTTTCCGTATTTTCCAAAACTAATAGTAGAGGATTACCACCAAAAAGAAAATATGAAAAAAAGGATAACCTATAAAGGAAATATATAACTAGAATTAAACCGATCTTAATCGAGTTAGGGAAAAGCACTGCACTTCCCAAACTAGCTGTAGGAATTTCTTTTTTTTTTTTGGTCAAACTTGCTTTAGGATAATATATTCATTCATTTAATTTTTCCATGACACTCAATTTGTTTAATCATATTCAACATGAAAATATTCTAAATATAAAAATAATAAAAAATATTTAATTTTTAATATTTATTTTAAATAATAAAAACAGATTGGTTTAACAAATGATAGTTATTTTCTAGTCAATAAAAAATTAAAAAGAAGTTTTAAATATATTTGTGTTTGGTATTAAAATTTTAAAGTTTTATCTATTAATATTAATTATCTGAAAGTATTACTATGATGTGTCATTTTGCTAAATATGGGTATTTTATTTATTAAATTAATGGATATGGCGCGTGATAAACCAATGAGCTTTGCTTTTTTAATTTTCATTAAACATGATTAAGAACGTAGACTTGAGATTTATTCACGGTAATGTTACTAATAAATATAATAATTCTACTTATATATCTTGAATTTAGTATTAAGAAAAAAAATTAAATGTACGAATATATTATAAAATAATATTAAGTTATTTTAATTATAAGTAAAATATATAGGTAAAAGTATATCATATAGCATACAATATAAAAGGTATTACATAACGAGAGAATTTATAATATCAAAGTCATAATAGACTTTTCAGGTGAAAAGACTTGTAAAATCTGATCAAAGTGTTTATTGTGATAACTAGAGCATAATAAAATGAGTTTTGTGTAACAAAAGAAAGAAAAGTGACATTTAGGTAATGAATACAGAATTGAATGACTTTTAATTAACAAAAGAAAGAAAAATAACTTTTGGATAATGATCACAAAATTGAATAACCACCCATGAAATTTACTTTTCATCATTCCTTCTGGCTTGTATATTTATTTTATATATCAATATATATTACTTATTATCAGGTTCAAAATCCTATTTAAATATTTTATTACTTATTTATAAAATTATTTTCAACATCTAAAAACTGTTTTGATTCTCCTCGAGTACTTTCGGTCAGCTAACTAAATAGTTTAAACCATTTATAAACAGATTCAATTATCCAGTGCAAGTGCCACGTGTTAATAGAAGAAGCAAAGTGCACAGCCTTTCGTTTGTGAGAGAATCAGATCCTAGACATTTCGTAACTAATCTATCCACAGGTTAACATCAAAACCAAATTGACCCTTAGTGATTCGCCCATAGCCACCGTTAGGTAGCTTATACAGTGATCCATGTTATTCGAATTCTCTAAAAATATAATTAGGAGTGTATCAAATATTTAAGATATTTGTATTTTTTTACTTTTAAAAAGTTCGCAATTCATTTAACTCGGTACCTCTTTTTAATTGCCGCGTGTTTCCATACACTCCTAGGGCTTGTGTAGTAAACGCGCCGAAACAGGACCAGGGCAAGTTGGGCTGTTAAACTCCTAGCCCCCACACTCGGTTTATGGTCCTCCTTGATATTCTCATTTCCTTTGGCAATATGTTCATTACACCATGATTTTGAATCACATCTTTTCACTGTACTCTTACAGTTTTATTCATGAAGAAGAGAATAAAACATGATCATAGACATCAAATTCAACTCGTGACATTATAATTTGATCATAATTTTTTATCGTTTAATCACATTCTGAAATTATATTATTAAAGAAAACAAAATAAAAAGTGAAACTTCTATTTAATAATCTTATTTATTCTAAACATTTAACTAGCACAAAGTACTGTTATAAAGAATATAAATATAAAAAATTAATTCTAAAGTTATAATAAAGTATTGCCATTAAGAATAACTATGATTAAAAATTTATACAGTATAAGTCAAATTACAATATTTCATGTGTTGACCATCAAACAATATTGGTGTAAAAATTAAAATTACTATTCATGGAAAGTAAAGTTTGAATGAAATTTTATGACTCGGGCCACCACTGACCACCTGCTCCTAGCCGCCAGGGGTTGGGGGTATATGGTCTGTGCTCCCTCCCCCGTAGGTTCATTTCCTTCTTTTACTTCCCAAGTTTTTGGCAAGCAAAACACACACACAAAAAAACCCCCAAAAACAGAAAGTGGAAAACCAAAACCAAAATCAAAATCAAAATCCCAACTCTTCATTTCCTCTTCTCTCTCTAACCAAGCCAAAAAAATAAAGAAAAAGAAAAACTCTTCTGCTTTCTCTCTCTTCATTTATCAATGGCGTACTTGAATAACCCCACTGTTCTTCAGCCGCCGCTTCTATTTCTTTGAACCAACACAGCTTAAAGAGAAAAAAGCCTTTTCCTTGGCTCTATATGTATAGTATCTTCTCTACCTGTAAGTATTTCTACTATTTTCATTTTTTTTTGCGTTGAATTTTGAACTTCCGATATTTCTGTTTCCTCTATGATAGCTTATACTGTTTTATTTATTCATTTATTTATTTTTATTTTTTGCGGTATTTTGTACAGTATGAATTGTAAATTGAATTCGAAATTAGTACGATTTAAGTTTTGATTTCTGGTTATGATTTCTTCGAATTTAAGCGGTGGAGTGAGATGAGAATATGCAAAATTGTATTGACAATACTGCTATTAGATATTTAGTTTGTTTGAACGATCAGTAGAGGTTAAAGTTGCAAGTAACTGGAGGTCAAAGCTCAAAATTTAATTCTAATTGGAGTTTAGAGCCTTTATTTTTTATTTATCAATTTTCTGATTTTTTTTGTTTTGCTTTTGTAGGAGAAAGGAGCTGGAAGTTTTGTTGCTTCCAGGGAGATATTTAGTGGACTAGTTTCCTCTCCATTTCGAGATTTGGATTTTTCGGTAGGCAGTTGAATGATTGATATCTCTGCTTCTTGGTTTTGACTGGAGACTTTTGATGCTGTTTCGCGGTTGGGGCGAGTGAAGATTGATTGCTGTTGGAGTACTATTGTTGCTAATGGCAGAAGACGGCCTACGTATTGGTGGCCTTTCTTCTGGGTTGGCTGTGGTATTGAATGGCGAAAATAGGAAGGAGAGTTCCCAGAAAACTCGTCTTATTTCGTATTGTGATGATTTTGGCGATCAATCTGTGGAGAGAACCCTTGAGCACATCTTTGATCTTCCGTACAAATCTATCAAACCACTTTCTAGTGCAATAGATGTTAAAGTGGTTCGTTCAGTCATAAAGAATGAATTCCTGAAGTACCAAATGAATCTGAAGACTGGTATGGAGAGAAAAAGAGAAGGGGTTTTGACTGCTGCTGATGGTTGTAAACATCAGGTTATTCAAATAGAAGAATCGAGCATATGTGGTGATCTTCGGATAGTTAAACCGCCCTTGCTCGTGGAGAGTCATTCTTTATTCAGCAGTGCAAGGGCCAATGCTTGTGTCTGGAAAGGGAAATGGATGTATGAAGTAACTCTTGAAACTTCTGGTATACAACAGTTAGGCTGGGCGACTCTTTCCTGCCCATTCACTGATCATAAGGGTGTGGGTGACGCTGACGATTCATATGCATATGATGGAAAAAGGGTCAGTAAATGGAATAAGGAAGCTCAGTGTTATGGTCAGCCATGGGTTGTTGGTGATGTGATTGGATGTTGTATTGATTTGGATGGTGATGAGATATCATTTTACCGAAATGGAGTTTCACTTGGTGTAGCATTTATTGGTATTCGTAAGATGGTACCTGGATTGGGATATTATCCAGCAATTTCTCTTTCTCAAGGTGAACGTTGTGAGTTAAACTTCGGGGAAATTCCTTTCAGGTACCCAGTGAAAGGTTTTCTTCCCATTCAGCCTCCACCAACCAGTAGTTCACTTGCTACTGATTTACTTAATTGTTTTGGAAGGCTAATTGAAATGCAGCGTGTGGGAAGGGCAGAGTTCAGTTCAGTTGAAAAATTGCGAAGATTGAAAAGGTTTGTGTCATTTGAAAAACTTTCTCATCCTGTCTCTCGTGGGATATGCGAGGAGTTATTCTCTGCACTTGCTGCTGAAGATGGAAGCACAAAGTACATAGCTTGTGGTCCACTTTTATCACTTATAATGGAGGTCTTTAGGATACATCCTCCACATGACTATATGAGTTTGGACAGCATACTCGACTGTTTGCTAGAATTCTCTGAGTCAAGAATTTTGTTTGAACATATTATAAGTGCACTTTCGACCTTATGTAAAACAGCACCGTTGTGCCTCACAGACTGTCCTTACTCAGGTTCATATACATATCTGGCCTTGGCATGCCACATCTTAAGGCGGGAAGAAATGATGATACTGTGGTGGAAATCTTCAGATTTTGACCATATGTTTGAAGGTTTTTTGTCTCGGAAGAGTCCTAACAAGCAGGATCTTCAAGGTCTGATGCCTTCTGTATGGTGGCCTGGCTCGTGTGAGGATATGTCAAATGAGGCTAGCCTGGTCCTGACTACAACCGCTTTGTCAGAAGCAATTAACAAGGTATTCTATTTGTGAATGGAACTGAACTTATGTTGGCATTTTTATGTGCTTCTCTCCTCGTCCTATGCCGTTCCATTCTCATGTTGGTTCTTAGTCTAATATTCCTACGTTATACTTGAATAAGATGGTGAATATCCCAAGAAGGTCCTGTAACAAGTTAAACATGATCATTTGTTCTATAATATCTTTAAAGGATACGTGAATGGGATATTTTTTGTTGAAATGGAAGCTTTAATCCTTTAATATGGTAGTCAGCGATGTAAGGAGCAGCTGATGGTTGATGTCCTATTCCAGTTTCACTATTATGATTGAACTGCTTGCTGAGGAGGCATAACACCATAATTTTTGTATGTAGCAATTTAAAAACTACTCCAACCTGTCAGCCAAAAGTATGACTTGACTATTGAAACTGATAGTTCCTCACTTGATCAAGTTTAATAGGACCATTTATCCACCCAGCAATTTGGAAATTATTGCTATTCTTTCAGCCAGATGTTCCAGAGCTCTGACTTGAATTGTAGCACTCCTACTTGATCCAGTTTTTGCACTGAGTTGAACCGGTCAGAATAATGAGAAAAAGTTTTGGTTGACTTGCTCAGGAAATTTTACTGAATCTTCATCCATAAAGCTGGCTTTGGACTTCTAAGTAAAAATATTACTCTGACGCACATAAAAACAGACAAGAAATCTAACCTTTTGGAGCCTTGACAATTCTTTTTTATGTTGCTTGGTCTTTTTGTTGGCAAAAGGTGGCATTTTTAGATTAAAAACATCAAGTCATTAGTCATTTGTATTCAAACTTTTCCATGTAGTTCCTTATTATATGCGTATCTTCCCAATAAGGCTATGCAAGTAACAGTCCTGCACCACCTAGTCCTGCATGATTTTGGGTGGCTAAAGTCTTACGTTCTTCAAAATATTATAGTTGCTTGGCTACTCTTTTTTAATCATACATTTGGACAATGAAACGATGGATTTTAGTGTATATATGGATCATCTTTTTGCCCAGCTTTTCTGTTTAGCTGGCTTTTGAAATTAACTTGGTTCCTGTACTAAGTGCATCAACCAGTTTTTTGCTGATCATGTTTCATCAAAGAATCATTGCATCACACATGCCCATCCCTTCTACTAGAAAGTCTAAAAGGCTTGCTATTTCGTTATGTATTTCTTCATCCACAAGCAAATTCAACCTATTCCTTCTGCAGGTTGAAGAGAAGCAGAGGGACCTCTGCCGCCTTGTAATGCAGTTCATGCCACCTACAGCACCTCCTCAGCTACCTGGCTCTGTATTCAGGACATTTTTACAAAACATTCTACTTAAAAACAGGGGTGCAGATCGAAATTTGCCGCCTCCTGGTGTTTCAAGCAATTCTGTGCTTGTTTCTGTGTTTAGTGTCATACTCCATTTCTTGTCTGAAGGTTTTGGGGACATTTGTGGTTGGATGAAGGACTCTGGAGCATCTGATGTTGGTTTTCTACACAGAGGAGGCCAGCAAACTTTTCCTGTAGGCTTGTTTCTCAAGAATGATCCTCATCGGGTTGATATTCCTAGGCTTGGTGGTTCATATAATCACCTAGCAAAGTCCCATCCTATTAGTAGTGAGCAGCAGGAGGAAGTGATTCGGTGGGAAGAAGGGTGTATGGACGATGAAGAAGATAGGTTTACACATCTAAGTAAGCAGAAGCCATGCTGTTGTTCTACTTACGATGCTGATTTTACAAGAATATCAAAAGATCCTATCAGACACATGACAAAAGGTTCTCGGGGACATTGCAGCTCTATTCGTGAGAGGTCTGCCCATGTTGCTGCAGAATGCAGCACCAGTAGTTTGAACGATGACATAGCGGATAAACCAAGCACAAGTGACCAGTCTGAATCAGACTTTGGCTTCCGTCCTATGCAGCAAATGAGATATGTTTCCAGAGAGAACAGCATTTCTTCAGCAACACTGAAAGAAGAGGAGCTACTTGATGCTATGCTCTTGCTGTATCATTTAGGTCTTGCTCCCAACTTCAAGCAGGTGACTAGAATGTCCCCTTACTAAAATGTAGTGATTAAGCTACCTTTTTTGCATATAATATTTGAGTGGCGCAGATGAGGTAAAGGCACCATGAGTTTGATCTCTTGGCTGTTCCCCGTTGGCACTTCATGAAATGAAGGAATTTATGTTGGTGGCGTTTAATTAAGCTATTTTGCAGAACCATAAGCTAAGGTAGTGGCCTCTGATGTGCATTGCACCTCCTTTTGGCCCGAGCAAAGTATTAAAAGCAACCACCTCATCAACATTTGGCCTTGCAAAATAATGTCCTGTATATGACTAATGATTAATGATCACATATTTCTAAGTTGTCCTGCTTATTTGAAATTAATGTCCAATGCAATGATTAGCGATCTCTTCTATTTTTGTTGTCCCCCGAGCTAAGGTGTTATATGTGAATTTGATAGTGTACTGCCTGAGGGAGATGGCCAGAAGTCAAATTTCATGTTTTATGTGCTGGATGTTAGATCAGTTATGCGTGCTGTCTCTCTTCATGAGAATGTATTTTCATGATATGGTAGGTTTCAAAATAGTGGCGAGGTTGACGGCCCTAGCAAATAGTGGGAGCAGGATTCAGGTAGGTTGCCGGCCGGTGTAAAATTAGTCTAACCATGATGAATTCTCTGATACCGAATAGAAGGGATAAATTGAACGGAGTGGACATAGAGGATTCATATGATAGATTCATGCAAATATGGGATTGGCGGATTCATGCAAATATGAGATTAAGGCATACTTGATTGATATAGTAGGTGTGGAACTAGTTCTATCTGCTTCTCTCTTGTGTGAGGACATGGATCCTGATATTTTTCCTCATTTTTGGTTAACATGTTTGCCGAGGGTCTTCGGGAAACAGTCTCTTTGCCCTTCCAGGGTAGGGGTAAGGCCCCACTTGTGGGAATATACTTTGATGTTGTTGTTGTTGTTTTGGTTAATATGTTTCTGTCCTGCCAGTTCAATCGACCTTTCTTTTCTTATTCCATTCTGACGGCACTTGAATTCATTGCTGCGGAAGAACGCTCTCTTCCTTGTCATGTTTCATGGATTCACATCATATTTGAGTGATTCTCTTATTTCAATTGTAGGCGTCATCGTATATGTCTCGGCAATCACAGTCAATCTCTCTTCTAGAAGAAACTGATAAGCAGATCAGAGAAAAAGTTTGCGGGGAACATGTAAAACGTCTGAAGGAGGCTCGTAGCGTATACAGAGAAGAAGTAATGGATTGTGTCAGACATTGTGCTTGGTAATATGATCATCACATGTTTTGTTGTATTTCCAAATAATGTTTTGGCTATCATGCATCAGTATATTTTCCATATTAAATGAGTGGCTGCTGTCTGCTTTCAAGGAGGTATAGCTTAGTTTTTGCTGTCTATCATCTAACAGGTATCGTGTTTCTCTATTTTCTCGGTGGAAGCAGAGGGGGATGTATGCAGCATGCATGTGGATTGTTCAGTTGCTTTTAATTCTTAGCAAAGAGGACTCTGTCTTCATCTATACTCCTGAGTACTATTTGGAAACCTTGGTAATAAAATTTCCTACTCTGCATGCTATTTTGGAACTCCACCATAATTGGCCCTTTTCTTGTATCAAAGAGTGACTCATCGTTTGTGTATATGATTTACTGCACTTTTTATTTTGAGCATCAATTTTTCTCGACCTCTTTGCTAGTGCCACTTGACTTTCTTCAGGCGTGGATAGCGAAGCCGAGAAGGACCTACAACTTTTCGTGAAAGACAGTAGCCAAGTGAACCAAAAGCTTTTTCTTGCCTACCGTTTTCCTTCCATCCTTGCTTCCATCTGCCTTTCTGTCTCTGCACCTTTCATTACTAGGCCACTGTGTTTGGTAGTTTTAGGAGAATGGGCATGAATGGATCGAACAAACCTGACGTATCTTATATAATGTACATTGTGGTATTTCTACATTCTGTTTTTTCCCTTCCTTTCTTTTTCATGTCTATTTGTGTACCGACCTGCAAAGAGAAAGGAAGAGCTTTGAGAAAAAAGTTTTAACTGTTGTCTATATGTAGCTGTATTTCTGGGCATAGAAATATGGAAAATGCTTTATGCTTTCACGTGCTCATCATTAGCAAATGTTTTGCCAGCTATTTTCATGTCATTTATTTGGTCGGTTTGTTAGTTGCCACAATTTTTGAAAGTAATCTTGCTTTCTTTTGTCTCAATGACAGGTGGACTGCTTCCATGTACTTCGTAAAAGTGACCCTCCTTTCGTCCCTGCTACAATATTTCTCAAGCAAGGACTTACGTCGTTTGTATGTCTCAATTCTCCATCTCTCGTTTGTCAGTCTGTCTCTCACTCTAGTCACATGCTTTTTTTTTCCTATGGTACTTTTAGGAGTTAGGACTAAGTCTATAATGCCAGTGGTATTTGCATAGTTGCTTATTTTAAGATGCTGAAATAGAACGCATCAACACCCTCTAAAGCTAACGTAACAAAAGAGAAGTGTTAATAAGAAAAAATATTTGCACAAAAAGATTTTCTTACATAGCTTGGTTGGTTCCGAAATGATCCACATGATTAATGCTAGATTCCTTTTGGTACTTGTTTCCTGTTATGTGCGAGATTATTTAGGTTCATTTCTTTTACGTGTATTTGCTATTAATTTTTCCTTCTTCAGGTTACTTTCGCTGTCACCCACTTCAATGATCCAAGGATATCCAGTGCGGAGATGCGAGATCTTCTTCTGCAGTCTATTTCTGTCTTAGTGCAGTACAAGGAGTTCTTGGCTACTTTTGAATGCAATGAAGCTGCAACACAGAGAATGCCTAAAGCACTACTGTCTGCTTTTGACAATAGATCTTGGATTCCTGTAACAAATATACTTCTCCGGTTGTGCAAGGGTTCAGGTTTTGGTTCATCAAAACGTGGCGAATCATCTTCCTCTTCATCAGTTATATATCAGGTGACTTGGTGATAATTTATCTTTTGTCTAGACAGTTATCATTTTTATCCTGCTTATCCCTCCTTCCCAGGAAAAAATTAGAGTAGCTCGTAGATCTAATTCTGCTGCTTTGTTAATGTGAAGAAATTATTGCGGGAGGTTTGCTGTCATGATGAAGAATTATTTTCTACTTTTCTGAATCGTTTGTTCAACACTCTGAGCTGGGCAATGACAGAATTCTCAGTTTCGATTCGCGAGATGCAGGAAACTTACAAGGTATTATTCCCTTGAGAATCTAATATCCTTTTATGTTTGGATCAATGAAGAAGAGGGGATCTCGAGAGGGTACAGCTCATTGATTAATCATTTGCCTACGGTTGTTTTGTGGTAGTGCTATGTACACCAAAATGATGTCCTGTTTGTCCTATTTCAGGTAGTTTGGAAAAGTTAATATTCATACTCCTTCTCTTTTAACCAAACAATTAGCCTTCTACTTTTACTTCCCCTCCACGTATCCTTCTCTTTTCACCTGACCACACTGAGGAATTTCTGTGTATTTGACTTCTATTACATTGTCTTTTTGTTGTATGTCATTTCTAATATGCCTGTGGTAATAGCTTTTGTAATTTTCTGATATGTTTGAGAGATTGTGTTCTATATGACAGAGTATGGACACAAATGAAAGGATTTTAATCCCTGCAGGTTTTATTTACCTCCGGAACTTTTTTTAGGTATAGTTAGTGAATTGCTTCAGACGATATTCTGATCATGGTTTCTTTAATGAAAGTCATCTAGTATAATATTGTACCTGTAAAAAAAGGAATATTCTCAACAGTTCTTAAATTAAAAAGAACTTAATTTTCA
Source organism: Nicotiana undulata (assembly GCA_005239495.1). Lineage (NCBI taxonomy): Eukaryota > Viridiplantae > Streptophyta > Magnoliopsida > Solanales > Solanaceae > Nicotiana > Nicotiana undulata. The sequence continues at coordinate 72,465 of ML256844.1, forward strand.
TCACATCGGTTTAGAGTGTCTACCTACATTTTACAAGATATTTGTAGTACCCGGGGGGGGGGGGGGGGGGGGGGGAAGGGGGGGGGGGGGGGGGGGGGGGGTTAAGTGAAGGCGGCTTTTTGCATACTGTCTACGCAGGTGGAATAGTAGTTTTATGGATTGAAGAAATCTTTTGTTACTGTTTTTTTCTTATGTCTCTATTAAAATGTGTCAATTGTGCTTTTTAGGTGTTGGAGTTTCAGCAAAGGAAATGCAGCGTCATATTTGACCTATCATGCAATCTTGCTAGGGTGTTGGAGTTTTGTACCCATGAGATCCCTCAAGCATTTCTCTCTGGAGCAGATACAAATTTGCGAAGGCTGACTGAAGTTATCGTCTTTATTCTGAACCACTTAATTTCTGCAGCTGATCCTGATCTTTTAGACCTGTAAGTTTCATCATTTATGTTAAACACCTTTAGCCTTTTGCTTTATATATTTATAAGGTATCTTTCGAGTGAGGGAGTATGGAGTTAATTGTTTCCTGCTTATTTTGTTTTTGTCTCCGAAACAACCAAAGATGAATCCTTACTTGAATGAAAGCATTGATTTATTCTCCGGACGAGTTGAGCTGCTCCTTTATGAGATCTTTTCTTTTCTGAATTAGTTGACTCACCTTCAAATAGTAAATTGGCAGCCACCATCTCAAGTAATGAGATTGATACCTTTTCTCGATAACTGAGAAATCCCTATGGGTTAGCTGGCCCATCACTAGTTGGCATATTGGAACGAAACTCGGTGGAGTATGGCCCGTCCCTCGACCTTTCTCCCATTTATATACTAGGCTAGCGGCGTGGTTCGAATTGATGTTGTGTTTTTATCGCACATCTAACGCTTTACTTGCTTTACCTTTGAATCAAAGCCCCGTGGGTGGAGCTATGAGATTGATGTTAGGAGAGAGAAGAGTGAAACACGATACTTCTGACAAGGAAAAAATAATTTTCAATTTGCAGACTTGCATTGACCTAAAAATTCTGTGCTTGCCTTCATCTTAGCTCTGCATTATCAAAATGTAGTTGGTTCTTTGCATTTATTTTCACCAAAACGAGATGTTTGCCTGTTAGCATGGTATTGGCTATTGAGCCCTTCTTCTCCATGTGTGTGTGTTTGTGTGTTGTTTCCTTCTTTTGTTTTTGGTATTCAGTTGTGTTATTCTTGCAGATTCCTAAGGCGTCCAGGTCAGTCCCCAGAGAAAGTCAGTAAAGGGATGATTTTAGCACCCCTTGCTGGAATCATTCTTAATTTGATCGATGCTAGCAGGGAATCAGAAACTGGACAGAATGACATGGTTGGGATTTTTGCCAGTATGGACTGCCCTGATACTGTAGTCTCTGGATTTCAGTATCTTTTGGAGTACAATTGGGTTAGTCGCATTTCCACTTCATTAATTTGATAATTCCCTAGGCTACTTCCAGTTTCACACTGTATGAAAAATGGGTTTAGAGCCAACAAAATTGCTTCCATTTGTATTTTCCTGGGTACTATGGTTTTAGATTTGGCAATTAAAAAGCAAAAAACTAAGGGAGGGACAAAGGGAAGGAGAGGGAGAAATCACCTAGACCTACATGAGATAATTTTGCACCGATGATCCAAAGATTAGGTGGCTTTTCTGCTTCTCTGACTAGATATCCCTACTAAAGTCCTTGAAGTAAATGACATCTCTGTGCTCATTTGCTGTTTTTCGTGACTGCTTATATATGCGAATGTGTTTTTAAGGGTTTCAATAGTAATTGCTTTTGGGTTGCCTAATCTGTATTCTAACTTTCTTTTCACGAATTTCAGGCTAGCTTATTCAGGGGAGATGATTATCTGAAGAAAATTAGGCAACTGGAGAAATTTTCAAGTCTGCTAATCTGTCAGTCAGAGGTAGTAGAACTTGAGAGAATAGGATATGGGGACGAAACAGATTATGATGACAGCATCTGCTGCATCTGTTATGCATGTCAAGCAAATGCTCAATTTGTGCCCTGTTCTCATGTTTCTTGCTTCGGCTGCATTTCCAGACACCTCCTGAATTGTGAGAGATGTTTCTTTTGCAATGCAACAGTTTTAGAAGTTCTCAGGAGTGATGTAAATGCAGATTGAGGTCATTTCTCGAACTTGGAAGAGCAAGGACGGACTAGTAGGTGGATTTCTTTTTCCTGGTTAGATATAGGCAAGCACTCAGCTGTCAGCAGAGGGCTCCGAGCTGTGAATTTTGCTCGATGAGTCCCATAGAGATGCAAGAAAGATCGTAGTATAATGCGTATACCTTCAGGTAAGTTATTTTTTAGGCTCTACAATTTAGAATAGAAGTCATAAGTTTGGTATATATCTACCAGAGAAGATGGAATGGTAGGGCAGCGTCGCTCTGGGTAAAAGTTTTTGTAGTGAAGGCAAGGACATTGTTTTGTGAATATATGAGGGGTCAATTTGAAGAAAATCGTTTTTCTTTTGTTAAATCTTTTTTCCTTTGTTTTTGCACTTTTGGGTAATTTTGGCTCGAGTTTGTTTGTACAAGCTGTGAAATGATTTTATACAAGAGAGGGTAGGTAGAGAGCTACGAAGCATAGGAAGGAAAGACACGGAGAAAAATTGTGTTAGTACTTTTAACTACCTTGCTTCTTTCTAAGACCTGTTTTCAGCAGCAAAGGTTGGTGAATAACCTGAACATTGAAAGTCCTGTTTGGTTTCTGGGCAAAGGGGATGAAGTTTGTTCTCCCCCTACCCACACTCTCTTACACTTTTCCTCTTATTTTCCTCCAAAATCTGTATATTTTATCCATGTTTTTGGTCATACGCTCGATTTAGCCTTGTATTTCTGTCTTTCGGTTTTGGAGATAAATGCTTTTGGATTAAGAGATTCGAAAAGCCAGGCTAAAGATGATGACGTTATATGACTCGGGCTCTGTCTAATTCCAAGTAGAAAAACAAGAGAGATAAACCACCCCTTTGAAGCGGCGTAGGCTTATGACGTAAGGGAAATAAATAAAGGGATGTACATCAAAGCTACGATCAAAGTTACAAAGTCTATGCTATATATATATATATATATATATATATATATATATATATATATCGTTACAAATATCGTTCGCCTTTTTTATCCTATAAAACTATATTTCACATTGGATATAATTATAATTTATATTTTTTTTTTATATTTAAAACTTTAAAATAATTTTAATATTTTGTTGCTAAATCTTTCCATATTAAATTAGGTAAGAAATCCTAATATTTAGGGTTGTTATCACACCCTAATTAGTGTTTTCCAAATTTCTATTATATAGAAAAAGAAAGATGGTTGATCAAGGGCATATATGTCATTTCATAAGAACTTTATGTTTGTATTTCTTAAATGCAAAATTGTGACATCTTGATACAGTGGATCCCACATTTCTCTAACCACAATTTTCCTTTAAATGCACTATGCATGTGTTGATTAGTCTCTTTGTGAAGTGCAAATACTCGTACCTTTTTCTCATCTGAAAAATTATTAATTTTGGTTTATTCAAATATAAGTTTCCATATAGAAAGTACAATTAATTTTTAAATAATACAACAACAAAAAGAAATATCGATATTTACAAGATTTTCATATTTGCCCATACTATCTTAAAGTAATTTGAAAATAAAAATTAAATGGTTTTCATCTATCCATACTATTTGAAGGCGATTTCAAACTAAATATTTTTATATTCAAAAGTAATTTTGAAAATATAGCTTGTTAAACTTCAAAAGTTAATTTAAGTAATGAGATTTGTTTCCTGTTTCGTTCTTTCTTTGTCATTTATAAAATCCACCAAAATTCATGATGAAGAATTTATTGAATGTACTGTAAGTTTTCCTTAAAAATTCCTTTCAAACTTCTCGCGCTTCATTTTCTATCATTAAAACTCCCTAAACATCTAATCTTTACGTAAATAATCTTTTGTATCTCAAGAATTGACTGCAAATGATAAAACCACCAACTCAGTTTCTGTCATATAAGGGAAGATTTGAGATTTTATTCACACTGAAGTTGTTTAATTTTTGAAAACGAGATTTGTTTAATTCATGAATGAAAATATGACTTTGATTTGCTTTATTTAATGTGGTATGAGATCTGAAAATGGGTAACGGAGGGATTACAATTTTAGTTTCATCTCTTTCATTCTTACCTTGGGGTTGTTAAAAAAATTGAATCTGCGTGAAGGTTAAGAAGCAATGGTAATGACTTTTTTCCGGTGGTGTCAACTGTGACGGAAGGCAAAAGAAGACGAAGATGTTAGATAATTTTTTATATTGGGTGTATAAGAGTACTTCTAAATATTTTCTCTTAAAAAATAATAAGGACACGTGTCATGATTTTATTGGTGCGTGACATTCCTCATTTTTTTTTTAAACTGGTAAAAAAAAAGAGGTGTGTATTAGACACACGCTGAAAAGGTTGAGCGTGTAAGATAATTTTCGTGCTCAGAAAGTGTGTAACATAAATTTGATGCATAATTCATGGGGTAACTTATGTATTTTGCCTAATACCATTGATATCAAATTTCAATTTGATGTTTGTGTTTGACATCGACTGGAGGTTAAAACCAGTATTATAGCACGTAATCTTTTTAATATTAATTTGAGCAACTTAATAAGTTATAATTTATAGTTTAGTTTTATGTAAATTGTTAAAACAAATAATTGTAAACTGTGATCCCCAATATCATTCTCTATCTATGACTAGCGGGATATAATAATGATTATTTAATTTTCAAAAAATTAACTAAATACTAACAAACAATAATTTTAATAAAATTGCAATGTTGGTTCCGTATACGGGCCTTTCCTCATTTAGTGTATATAAATGGTGACATTGTGACTCAAGGTTTATATTTAGATTCGAATTTTTACACTCTAATAAAATTGTTAAAGAAATAATTAATTTTAGAATTTAATATAACCAAATGTTGGTTGATTTTTTTATGATTTATAATATATTACATTGAAAAGAATATAATAATTGCCTTTCTAGTATTAGGACTTTAAACTAACCTAAAAAATTTCAAGTGAACCTCAAACCGATATTTCTATCTTTTGAACATACAATTCTTATTAGATAAAAATATAGTTACAATTAAACATTAGTGTAGATGTAGTTAAACAAATTAAAATTGGGGATGAACTAATATTATGAATTTGAATTAATAAGAAAATATTTTTCTTATGTTGAGAATAAATAATTAAGAATGTGAATGAACTAATTAGTTAAAATGCAATACCTTAGAGAAATATTATTTGACTTTTTCACACTTTTAAAATAGAGATTATATTGGATAAAATAGTTATTTTATTATTTTCCTAATATCTAGCACTTTGAAATTAAATAAAAAATTTCTTATTAAAGTTTTTCTTACTTGAATTACTACATAGGAAATCAATCATAATATTGAGGATATCAAAATCAATTAAAATTTATCTTATATAAATCTAATTATTTTGAAAAAAGAGATTTTGCTCTTTTCAGCTCTTTTCCTCCATACCTTTTTTTTTTGCAAGTACATACACATTAGGAATGTGCATGTCATAATTTTGTAAAGCATTTCAAAGTTCCATCCAATATACGTTTTTTTCTCAAGTTAAATAATTAAACTATTGTATATACATTATCTTATACAATTATTTTCTTGAAAAAATATACTTATGCAATTAAAGTGTAGTATATTTTTTAATTATAATATCTTGAATATTTAGAGCCTTAAAACCAACTAAAGTTTTATGTATTGATTTTTTTGTATAATATTGACGATTATAGTCAATAATTATTTCAACCTTCAAAAATCATGCACAATATAAATAAAACATATTCTAAATTAGTAAAATTTCCTCCGAGTTTTCAAACACTAAATATGTAATTTATTTTATAATTTAAATATTTTTTTTAATATTTATCTTATTTTTTAAATATATTTATTCATTGACATGGAAAACACGCGCAAAGCGCGTACCCTAAGACTAGTATATATATATATATATATATATATATCTATGAATGTGCGTTGCACGTTAATAATGACACTGGATGATTTAAACGTTTATTTATATGAAAGAACAATAAAATTTAATTAATGGGAAATTTTTTATGTATAATAAAACAACAATCATCTAAATGCCGAAAAATATTATATTAGCATAATACATGAATACAAAATAAAAGAAAATCATCAAAACTTACACAAACGATCAATTTTGTCAAGTTAGTCAGATAATTATATATTATAGTTTAAAAGTATTTAATGTGATGGTATCTTAACGAACACTTCTTTGTGCACAATATTTTTTTGTGTATGATTCCTCCTAATGTGTTGGTTGCTTTACCTTAACCATAACTCTTGTTGTCGATCTTGATATCCTTCTTGAAAGTTCAACATACAGTTGTTCGTGCAATAAAACATATTGCGGTAAATATAGTCCAATATTTAGGAGGTTTGTCCTTATGCTTTATTTATTAGTGCAAAACATAAATACTAAAACATATTTTCACACAAATTCAAAAGGACATTCCTTAGTTTCGGAAGACAAAAGTTGAATTCAGGGATAAAAATATACTTAGAAGCACATTAACCAGTATCATAATTTTTGCATCTATGACGTTATTGTCAAAACTTCTATATACCATATGTGTAATTATTGGTATCATTTTCTGCCGAGTCAAAAACTGAAAAATATTTTGTTTTTACTATAAAATTTTGCAATCAACCTTTTATTTAGTTGATCAACATATTTATTTCTGCTAGCTAAGATATCTTTTTTAATTCTATCATGCGATTCTGCCCATGTATGTGACCACTATGCGGTCCGCATACACGTTATGCGATTGCATAGTGCATCGCATAACCCCCAATTTCTGAAAAAAATAAGTCCTTTCAAGTCTGGGGTATTTTTACAAAAATTAAGGTCCGTTTTTTAAGAATTTCCACAGAGTTAACCACTCGGGGACTTATTCGGGCATTATTTTAAGCAAGAAATTTTACGGGTCTTTACATTCTCCCCCCCTTAAAAATCATTCGTCCTCAAATGAGGATTTTGGAAAAATCATTTTATGCAACTTCCCAATTTACACTAGCTCCAATATTTTCATAAAATTTCGCCAGAGGTTCCCTTGTATATAGGCCTATCTATCTGTTAGAGAGCCCCCGAAATACATTTCCAAGCATCATTGCACAAATTTAGTTATCCCTACAACAGGTATACCATTCCTCACCTCAATACTTGCACATATTCAATTACCTTGACCAATGCATACGGCTCACCATTTAACATAAGACTCTATTAGTGGCATACAATTTGCACATAGTTTTGGGCCACTTCAGTGTACCCATACAGTTCAATCACCTCAATAGATCATATGCCATTTTACTTACTTACCATTTACCAATCTACACTACTATTAATTTCTTACTTAGCACATTTGTTTCACAAACTTTTTATTTGCTCTAAAGGTGGCACACCACCTAGTAAGCAACTTCGTGTACAGTTTTAGCACGCGTTGGAAAATTACAACAATAAGGCAATTAGGAGAGGAAGGAAAAACAGGGTGCCTTGGCACGAGTCCAAATACAACATCAAATTGACTTGGAACCATGATTCGCACGATCACTACTACACTTGCTCAAACAGATGGGGGTATTTTTCTTTCATTTCTTTCTCTGCTTCCCACGTGGCCTCCTCGACTCGTTGACTCCGCCACAACACTTTAACGGAAGCAATCTCTTTGTTCCTCAACCTACGGACCTGCCTATCGAGAATGGCAACCGGAACTTCTTCGTACGAAAATTCTTCACTAACCTCAATGGTCTCAACTGGCACGATGGCGGAAGGATCTCCAATTACCTTCTTCAACATAGACACGTGGAATACTGGGTGCACTAATGACAGCTCAGGGGGCAATTCCAGCCTATACGCGACCTGTCCTATCCGTTGAGAGACCCGATACGGCCCGATATACCTTGGGCTCAATTTACCCTCTTTCCGAACCGCATGACTCCCTTCATGGGGGATACCTTCAAGAACACCCAATCATCTACCT
>ML256845.1:3452-47463 GCA_005239495.1 Nicotiana undulata
GTGCCGAGTGATTGTGAGGTTATGCACGAGGGGACATTCCGTGCCGAGTGTTATTATATATGCAAGAGGGGACATTCAGTGCTGAGTGATTGTGAGGTTATGCACGAGGGGACATTCCGTGCTGAGCGACTGTGAGGTTATGCACGAGGGGACATGTCGTGCCTTTCATGTTCATTATATGTTTGAGAAGCTATATTTTTGCCTTGTCTTTACGTTTCATTTATCACCTTGTACTGCTGTGCTAGCATACTGTTTCCCTATCTCACTAGCATGTTCTCCCCGTATCTGTCTTACTTGCTTATTTATGTTGCCATTTTTCCTGCTATTATATAGAATTGCACAGGTACATATGTTGTGTTGGTCCTAGCCTCGTCACTACTTCGCCGAGGTTAGGCTCGACACTTACTCAGTACATGGGGTCGGTTGTAATGATGCTACACCTGCACTTCTTTATTTTGTGCAGACTACGCAACCGGACCCAGAGATCATTGACGATCCGAGCATCTAATTCAGTCACGCAGGAGACTCGAGGTAGACCCGCAGATGTTCGTGGGCTTTGACGTCACCTTCTACTTTCCACTTTCAGCTCTGTCTTACTTTGTATTTCAAAGACAGTCTTATGTACTTATTTCAGACCTTTTGTTTGTAGTAATCACTTAGATAGTCCGTGAGTATGTGACACCAGTTCTGGGATTTGTTTATGGGTTTTATTTCGAAAAGTGCTATGTTGTATTTTGGGTTATTTTGTTAAATTTAATATGGTGGGCCATCGAAGCCTTGGTTATCTTGTTCGTATTTGTTGTTAATAAGTTTTATTTAGTTCAAATGCATGCTTGTCTAGTGGGTTCAACGTTGGACGCAGTCATGGCCCGAAGGTGGGATTTTTGGGTCGTGACAAGGACCTTCCCCTGACTCGACTATTTAACATTTTTGATTAACATACAAGCATTTATTTCACCAAATAAATGCACAGAACGTGATGATGTCAGTTGGGATTATGAAAACCCGGTGGACTTTGGACAAGGCTGTCTTAAAGGTTATTGTGTGGACAACACATTAACCTAGCTAGGTTTGACCATGATGCATGCAACAGTGTAACGGAGTAAGGTTTCTATGGGGTATTACACTAGTACCCTTGAGCGGACAACTCAAGGGGTAAAGGCACGGAACCGTCGACTGCACCGCTGATCAACTAGTTTTACCGCAAATAAGCCTTTCCGAATTTAGGGGTGATATAAAATAGGAAGGGCGCAATCACTAATCAAGAGTTGCTATCGGATTTTTTTAGGCACGAGTGGAGTATGATGTTGAGCATGATATGCAATAAATGAGTAGTAAAGGCATGTAGTCATGTATTTGCACGTTGTGAAAGTAGTAAATACAACATTTATAATTTAAAAAGCGATTACAAAATGAAACAAAGAAACATGTCAGTCTTGCTTTTTGAGAAAAATCAAATACTTGCAGGAAATAAACAATTAATTGCATATAAGGGGAAAGGGAAGAGGTCCAAATTCACAAAGTGGTTTGTTATGGTAAAATCCTAAAATCCCTAGCAGAGTCGCCATGGTATCGCGCCCCCTTTTTCAACTCCTCCTTTTGGATTAGTTCGGGTCTTGACATTATTGTGACAACTCGTTTCCTTTTGGAAAAGGGGCATGCAAGGATTCGAAGACTCGCCACCTAACGAATTAAGGTGCGTTAGGGAACCTATTTATGGTCATTTACAAACAAGATTTAGACAAGCAGAGAAAGGGTAAGGGCTTGAAATTACTCCAAGGGGAAGGTGTTAGGCACCCCTCAGAGTCCACAATTGTGGTTCCCGGCCATACAACTTTGTGAATTTAAGCAAGTAGCAAATAGGCAATTAATGTTTAAACAAGTAAAGAGTTTTTAAAGATTCGCAGTCTAAGCACACATGTGTCACAAGAGTTTGAAATATTTAATATCTAAGTAATGTTTTGAAAGAATTATAATCTAAACCTGTATACAAAGGATAGGGGAGTCCTAGGTTGTTCGTCATATGGATCACATCAGTACAATACCCGGTAATCACTCCTCAAAGAGGGGCTACACGTGGTATCAGCGCACTGGTCATCATATCCATATCTACCCTTCCCACCCCTTAGCGGTTATTAAAGCGAGTGTTGGTAAGCGACCTCTATTGCGTGTTGTTACCCATCCCTTCTTAATGGCCCTGAAGGGGTTTAGGACCTCTACCTATAGGGCAGTTCTAGGCAGACCCTCAGGTTTAAAAGAAAAATACTAAGGCGACAAGCAAAATATATAGGACTATAGCAAATAGGAACAAAGAAGAGCAGATAAGAGGCTCAAATTCACCTCCACAGATAATGCAAATAGAAAGTACGACTCAAACACAATTAAGGGCAGTACTGTTAATTAGAACCCTAAGACATGGTGTCTAGGTGAGTCCAGAACATGAGCAGGTATGCAGACTTGTTTTATCAATCAGAAACGGTCCCTAATCAGTTTGCCAACTGATTTTAAGCCTGTTAAGCATTAAGCAGCATACACAAGAGAAAGATTTCCATTTATAACAATTTAATCACCTAAGGCTTGCCTAGGTGTGGGACAATGTATAGTAGTTACCAGAATTATTAAGAAAATTATTGTAAATTGTGTTATCTAAACATGATGTTCTAGGTGTCACAAATATACAGGATTGTTGCCTGTTATTTAGAGATAGAGTAAGACTGTTTTATGCCTCTTTTCATGCCTCAGTAGTTAAGCTAGGTATAATTGAATAAGATCCTATAAAATGATATCTAATGCACAGGTAGAGATGTAGAATGATGCAGAATTCCTAGGCAGGATTTATAAATGCATAATAGCTATAACAATAGGCAGGGTTTCAGAATATATGCAGGTGATAGTTTGTTAATGTTGTTTATCCTAGAATAGGGTATCTAAGAGTGCATAGCATGATGAGACATGATTGCATAAACAATAATCTGCATTAATATGTTTACCCTAGAACCGGATGCTTAAGTGATAAGTGATAGTACAAAAATAAGATGTTGAAACAATGTTCATAAAGCCTAAAGAGAATGATTTCTAATGTATGATATGCTTTGCACATGTTAATCTTAAACATGAGTTATATTGCGCAAATAGGAAATGTCAACAAAAGGACATGATTTCTACCCTTTGGCATGCATAGTTACCCTTTCCCTTTTCACTATCCGTCCCCAATAGTTGTTTACAAATAATTATTACAGACCATTTGCATGAATTAGATAAATAAGTAAATAAGAAGAAAAAAAATAAGTTATACTATAAGGAGCCTACCAATAAGCCCAAGATCTCCAGAATTCTCAATGCAAACAGTGTTCACAGCCTTTTACATAATCAGTGTGTGTCAGAGTTCCCTAAGGACCTCAAGGGATCCCGGGCAGTGCTCACACCCAGATTTTCATGACCATAATGAGTAAGTACAGCGTGGACGTGCCAGCTCTAATGCATCAGAGTTCAGAGGGGTCTCATATGGATCCCAAAGCAGTCACACATTAGAGGGGCATAACCTAAGTTTCTAAGAGTATAGTGAGAGTGCTTGACATAGTTTTGAAAAGATTAAGTAGGAGAACAAATTTTGAAAATAGACTGGTTTGAAATATGCTTTGAAGAACAATAGAAGAGTTTTACTTTAGTGAAAATAGTTTGAAAGAGAAGAGGATAAGGCAATCAGAGTCTCAGTATCACAACAGTACACATAGGACAAGAGACAAGAACCAGAATAGGTTTAACAATCACACGCAGGGAAATGGGGGGTTAGGGACATGTATGAAGCATATAGGGAGAACACACAATGACAGAGTCACACATAGGTTCAACATGGGTTCAGGACTACATAGAGATTAAGTAACATATAGTGCAGATTGTTGTGTGCCAGGAATCAAAGAAGACATAAGTGGGGCAGAATCACATTGAAACATGCAAAAAAAAGGGTAATAAACATGTTGAGTCTAAAAGTGGGGAATACTTAACATGTAAAATGGATAACAATGTGATCAAGTTAAGTGCAAAAAATACATCAAAACCATGAGTAGAAACATATCATAAACATGATGGATTGAAACACTAAGAGAAACATGTTGTTTTTGAAACTCGAATTGTAATTAGGACATATTGTTTAACCAAAAAATGAATTCTTTTGACTAAAGCTTAATTTAAGAAAAACTCGGGTTACTGATAATCAAATCAACCAAATAGAGAGTAAATATCGATAATTGAGAGCGAAAGAATAAAAGAAGCCTTTATTTCCCTAAATCAGATCATCATGTTTGTTACATTAACATTCCTTTTATAACGATGGTCTCCTAGTACAACGTTTGTATTTCTGTCATGAAGCCTATTGAATGCTTAATTATTGCATTTATGAGGCGTTACAAAGATGAATAGTAACTGTTATTTTAGGAGTTGCATAACGTACGGGACATTGATTGCTGATCTTCGAATCGGCCTGTTATTGCGTCCGGATTCGTCGTGACTGTGCCTTTTCTTCTTTGGTGATCTTTCCGTGGCTAATTCCTTGTATCGACCGTACCTCTTTATCCCGCGTTCGCGTGTGATATTTTGATTGGTCCACCTAGGTGGCTGAGTCATCCAAAATCTGTACACGTGTAAGGCTATATATTTTTTACCAATACAGATAGTCCCCCCACTTGCCATGTATTGAGCGTATAATACTTGGTAAGTGGATGTTCATTTATGGCAGGAATATTTTTCCGCCGCTTTACCTCGAAACATTGTATTCTTTTATGGACGCATGCATCGCACAGTACTTCCATTTAATGCTTCTTCCACGTGTTCGTTACTGATTGGTTCAGAAATGACCCAGCGCCTTTTTGGGCTTTTTTGCGGCTGCATCAGTCCCGAAGTGACACTTTTGATTATGACCTTCCATCATTACCTTTCCAAGCTTTGACGGTTGCCATTAAGTATAAATAGTCTTCTTCCTTTCTTCATTAGCACGAAAAAACTTCTATAGCTCAATCTTCTCTTTGTGAAAGAATTTATTCCTGGACTTTATAAATATGTCTTCCTTAGGCCAACCTGAAAAGGTTATTGATGTTGAGGCTCTGGCTTCTTCTTCTGCTCCGACGAGGAGTCGAAGAGGTGGCCGATTAAGGAGCCTAGGACGTACCTCCGTTATAGGTTCTTCTTCTTCTTCTCCTGCTAGGGCATTGTTTTCTCCGAGAGGTAGATCTTCTCATTCTATTTCTAGGAGTTGGGATGAATTTCATGAACCTAGAGTTGATGAAATCATCCTTTCTGAGATAACCTTTCCAGAAGTAAATTCTCCCATTACCGAACAAGCTCATTATCTGGATAGTATTGAGAAATATGCTACTATCATTACTGTTGGTCATATTCCCATTGTTCGTAGGGAGTGTTTTTGGGAGTCTAATGTTCTTGTTCTTGTGCCAAGTTGTACTCAAAGGATTACATCCTTTAAAACGGGTTTTTCTTACGTCTTCACTTATCCTTTAACGTTAGGATTTCAGCCTCCTATTGATCCTGTGATCATAGAGTTTTATCGCTTTTTTAATATTTGCTAAGGACAAGTTGGTCCCCTAATATGGCGTGTTGTTGCCTGTTTGAGAGTCCTAGCTTCAAAGGTTTCCGTTCCTTTTACACTTCATCATCTACTGCATTTATATTCCCCCGCTTTATTCCGCCAAGGGGTTTTTACTTTAGTTGCCCGGAGTAGGAGGGTTCTAGTAACCCCTGGTGATGATAAAGACAGAGGTTGGTACCTTAGGTACGTGGCTGTTCCCACTGGTGTTTTAGTGGGTGAGAATAATATTCTGTTCCCTGAGAAGTGGAATCGTGCACGTAAGTACTTTGATTCACACCTGTTTTACTTGTAATAAAACTTACTTGGTGTTTATAACACCGTATCTGTTTTCCTCTTATTCACAGCAACTATGAGTGTTGTCGAGAATGTCTCCGACATCCGTGGTTGGGTAGAAAGAATATTGACTGCTGCTCCTGCCGATGAAAGATCTTCGAAGTACTTTTCGGCAAAGTACAAGTGGATTGTTAAGACCCATGATAAGTAAATTTTTTCTCACTATTTTCTTTGCCTGAGTTTTTTTTTATTAACTCTTTTCCTTTTTCTGATAGGGTTTTCTACCCGTGGGGTATCTTCCTCACTTCCAAGGATGTCTTTGTCCCGTGCTCAGAGTATTCTGACGAGTGCTTCGAAAAGGAAAGCCCTGGATTCCCGCTCTGGAGGGGAAGATGAGGGTGAAGAAGAGGGTGCTTTAGTGCACCGGGTGAGAAGAAGGCGGGTAATTTTGGACGACGAGTCTACTCCCGCGCCTCTTTCCTCCGTGTTGGCCATCAGGTCTTCTTCTTCTCGAGATCGATCTCAATCTCCATCTCGAGATCCCGCTGAGCGTTTATTTCAGGAAGGGTTTGAAATGGACCCTGATGATGTTCCTCTAGCTACCATCTACCCGCATTTTGCTGATATCTCTGCTCCCCAAGTTGCTGCCGTTGTCTCTTCTTCAATTCCTATTACCTCTTCAGTTTCTCCTCTTTCCGTCTTTATTGAAGTGCCCGCGACACTTTTGGCTCCCGGCCCTTCTGTCTCTTCTGCTGCCCTTTCAGTCCATGCTTCCATGCCTTCTATTATAGAAGAATGGTCTTCCAGCAAGGGGATGAGAAGGGTCTTGATTGAGGTTCCAGCTGGTGGCAGCCTCTTTAAGAAAATTAGCACCGGTGAGCCGGAAATGTGGCTCAAGCCTTTAATTGGCCCTGAGGAAAGAGCTCAACTTGATAGCCACACATCTCTCACTTGGGCTAATGAGGTGGTGCATAATTCCTTGAAGGTACATACTTAGTTTTTTGCACATATGTTACTTCAATTAACAGTTTAACATTTTTAATTGTTTTACTATTTTTGCAGACGCACCTTATTGGTTTGGAGCTTATGAAAAGAATCTCTAGTTATGAAAAAGAGTTGCAAGTGCTGCGTGGGCTGGATGATTTTAAAGCGCAGTATGAAAGTCTTCAAATAGAGATGGAAACTTTGGAAGAGGAGAGAGATACCTTAAAGGAGCAGCTGAAAGTTGTCAAAGGAGAGTTAGCGGTGGAGAAGGCTTCTTCCAGCCAAGCTAGCAAGGATAAAGATGTTCTTGAATCTTCTTTTGCTATGCAACTGTCAAAAGCCACGGAAGAGATCCGGTATTTGAAGGACTTGCTGGGACAAAAAGAAGAATACTCTGGAGAACTTGTGCGTAATCTTTCTCAAGTCCAAGAAGACCTTCGTGAAGCTTTGGCGAAGACCCAGAATCTGGAAGAGTCAGTCGCACCTTTGAAGGTTGCCCTCGAAGCTGCTGAAGCTGAAAATGACAGCTTGAAGACTGAACTTCAGGTGTGGTCGAGAGATTACAATGAGTTTGAAGATTCAACAGTTGTTGAAGTGAGTTGGACATATATGAATGCTTGTCATGACACACTGATGGAGATGAGTCAAGCAGGCTTCGATCTTGATGCTGAGATTGCAAAATCTAAAGAAGCCATAGATAAGACTCAGCAAGGTCTTAACCTTTCTCCAGTTGATCAAGCAGCAGACTACTCTCCGGAAGAAGAAAGCAGCTCTCCTCCTTCTCCTCAAGAATGAAAACTCTAGTCATTTCTCTGTTTTTATTTTTTACTGGATTGGTGTAATTGCTCCCAGTTCCATCGGGAGTAAGTTTGAAGTTTCTAAAATTCCCAACTGAAAACTTAGGGGCATTTAAAAGAATGTACATATTATGCGGCTAAGTACTTAGTTTTGTACTTAGTTTATTTAGCCGCTTTTATATCAATGACTGCTTTCTTTTTGAGACTTTTATGAATTCCGAGCCTTAACTCTTTTACTCAAGTCTTTTGCTTTTTGCAAGGTTTTTGTTCGCACCTCTTAGCTTTCTTTTGCATAAAGATGCGTGTTTTACTTTGAACCCTTTTATGATGGGTTTAAGTTTTTTAGCCTCTGTTTATAGGAGGCTTTGTCTACGAATTAGGGCCCTTTTAATGTTTTAATGAAGAAGACGTCTCAACTTCATTGATAATGCAATAGAGTGATAGGGATTTTTCACATGATTAAGAATGTTTTTGTGAGAGGTTTTTATTTGAACTTTCACAACATTTTTCATGTATTATGTTTGTCATCTAAAACTCATGTTGCAACTGTACAAGAAAGTAACTATTTTTCATTAGTAATAGTTTTCGTAAGTACTGGGTTTTTCCCGTGATTGTTTTATTTGCAAAAATTGTAAGTACGAGAGAAATGTATTGTTATCCGTAATTGTTTTATTTGATAACAGATTTGAGAATATATACAAGGGTTTTGATCTTTCATCCGTAACTGTTTTGAATAACAGTTTTCTATTTGAGTACAAACATTTTGTAACTGTTTTGATTATAATAGTTTTGGCTAAGTACAATGATGATGATCTTCTGTCCCTAACTGCTTTTAAATATAACAGTTTTTTGTATAAGGGATGTACATTTCTTCTTCGTAGCTATCATTTTGTTTTCTAACACGAACATGGTTCGAGGGTTTTCATAGTAGGCTTTCACAATTCTTGTGCCGGAGTTTTCAGATCTTTTGCTCGTGTCACTTGACTTGTTGGGAGAATGGTTTTTTAGGCTTGAGCATTCTGACTTTTGGTAGTCTTTGCTTCTTTTTGGCCTTCCTTATTATATAGTCCCCCAAGTGCTTGAGCATAGAAGAATGAGATCTGAAGCACTTGATTATTACTTCCTTGTGGTCCTTTCCCTGGAAAAAAAAGGAAACATTTCGGACTCGAAGGTATATCTCTTTTTAGATGATGACTGCTTAACCCTTTAAAATATCCATCAGAAAATGTAACCCTAGATCGGGAATTATGTTTTTTCGCGCGTCTTTGCAGGTTGAATGTCATCATCTGGTGATGGGTTAGCTTTTTGCCTGACCGTGGGTACTTCTTTTGCTCAGAAGTAGTATTTCTTCAGGTGAATGGCGTTCCAATTTGTTGGTAAAATCCTGCCGTCCATGGCTTCTAACTCGTACGCACCTTTTCTTGCTATTCCTCGGATCTTATAGGGACCTTCCCAATTAGGATTTAGTTTACCAGTTCCTGCTTCCTTTGTTGATTGGACGACTTTTTTAAGTACAAAGTCCCCAATTTTGAAATACCTGAGGTTAGTTTTGCGGTTGTAGTATCGTTCTATGATTTGTTTTTGAGCTGCCATCCGTATTAAAGCCGCATCACTTCGTGACTCGAGTAGGTCTAGATTAGTTTGAAGTTCGACATCATTCGTTTGTTCCTTAGATGTCATTACTCTAAGACATGGTTCGCCGATTTCCACAGGTATTAATGATTCAGAGCCATAGACAAGTGCGAAAGGACTTTCTCTCGTAGCTGTTTTTGATGTAGTCCTGTATGCCCATAGTACCGCTGGTAATTCGTCGGGCCAATTGCCTTTGGCTCTGTCTAAACATTTCTTTATATTATTGATGATGATTTTGTTCGTGGATTCTGCTTGTCCATTAGCTACGGGATGATACGGTGTTGATGTAATCCGTTTGATTTTCCAGCTGTCGAAGAATTCTGTGATTTGAGAGCCTATAAATTGTGGGCCATTGTCACACACGATCTCCTTTGGAATTCCAAACCGGCATATTATATTTCTCCATAAGAAACTCTTAACCTCTTTTTCCCGCACCTGTTTGAATGCTTCTGCTTCTACCCATTTTGTAAAATAATCAGTAAGTACAAGTAGAAACCGTACCTGACCTTTAGCTGGGGGAAGAGGTCCTACTATGTCCATTCCCCATTTCATGAAGGGCCATGGTGACATAATAGAATGCAACAGTTCGGCTGGCTGATGCGTTTTATTAGCGAATCGTTGACATTTATCACATTTTGATATGAAATTTTCCGCGTCTTCTTCCATTTTCGGCCAGTAATATCCTGCTCTGATTAAGGTTTTTACCAAAGATCTAGCACCTGCATGATTTCCACAGTGGCCCTCATGAATTTCTTTTATCACGTACTCCGTTTGATTGGGTCCGAGGCACTTAGCTAGGGGTCCTCCAAACATTTTGCGATATAAAGTGCTGCGAACTAAACAATATCTCATTGTTTTGCGGCGGAGCGCTTGAGCTGCCTTTTTGTCTTCAGGTACGATACCATTCTGCAAAAAGTTAATAATTTCGTTTCTCCAATCCCAAGTTAGATTATTGAAAGATACCTCATGCTTGCTGTGATTTACTGTCGAATGGAAAAGATGTATGATGATGATGTTGTCTTTATTGGTTACGTCCGTAACTGCTGCGAGGTTGGCTAGTGTATCTGCTTCAGCGTTTTCTTCTCTAGGTATCTGTGTTATTTCCCATATTTTGAACTGTCTCACAAGTTCTTGCGCCTTTTCTAAGTACTGTTGCATTCGAGTTTCTAGAGCGATGTAAGCCCTCTGTATTTGATTTACCACCAGTTGAGAATCACTGTTGATTTTGATTTGTTCGATTGACAACTCTCGTGCCAATTCTAAACCTGCAATAACAGCCTCGTACTCTGCTTCATTGTTAGTTATTGGATAGCATTTGATTGCTTGTCTTATCTTTTCACCCGTGGGTGATATTAGGACAATACCTAATCCTGCTCCTTTTATATTAGATGAGCCATCTGTAAATAGGGTCCACTGACCTGGGTTTACACCATTAAAAAGTTGTAATTCCTTCTCTACTTCGGGAGTAATATTACTGCTAAAGTCAACTATAAAGTCGGCCAATATTTGTGACTTAATTGCAGTTCTTAGTTGATATGTTATGTCGTGCTCACTTAATTCTATGGACCATTTGGCTAATCTTCCTGAAAATTCTTGTTTATGTAAAATATTCCTTAAAGGATATGAAGTTACGACAGTAATTTGATGACATTGAAAATAAGGACGCAATTTTCTTGATGCCATTATTAATGCTAAAGCTAATTTTTCTAGATGCGGATACCTAATCTCTGCGTCTAATAAAGTTTACTTACATAATAAATGGGAGATTGTTTACCTTTTTCTTCTCTTACTAGTACTGGACTTACGACAATTTCTAAGACAGCCATGTAGATGTATAATCTCTCTCCTTCTTTTGGTTTTGATAGCAATGGTGGTTTTGACAAGTAGGCCTTCAAGTCTTTTAAAGCCTGTTGACATTCTTTAGTCCATTCGAACCGATTTTGTTTTTTAAGAACTGTAAAGAATTTAAAGCTTTTTTCTGATGATTTAGAAATAAATCTCCCTAGAGCTGCTATTCTTCCTGTCAATCTTTGGACTTCTTTTTTATTTTTCAAGATTTCAGGTATTTCTTCTATAGCTTTTATTTGTGCTGGATTTACCTCTATTCCTCTATTAGATACGATGAATCCCAAAAACTTACCAGATTGTACTCCAAAGGCACATTTTTCTGGGTTGAGTTTCATGTTGTACCTGCGTAAAATATCGAAAGTGATAGATAGATGTTGTAGATGATCTACTACCTGTATGGATTTTACAAGCATATCATCGATGTAAACTTCCATTGTTTTACCCAAATTCTCTTGGAACATTTTTGTTACTAATCTTTGATAAGTCACACCTGCATTCTTCAATCCAAAGGGCATAACATTATAGCAATAAGTCCCCCTGTTAGTAATAAAAGAAGTTTTTTCTTCATCCAAGGGGTCCATTTTGATTTGATTATAACCAGAATATGCATCTAAAAAGCTTAATAATTCATGACCCGCGGTTGCATCGATCATTTGATCTATATGTGGCAAGGGAAATGAATCTTTAGGACATGCTTTATTTAAATCAGTATAATCAACACATACCCGCCATTTGCCGTTCTTTTTGGGTACCACTACGGTGTTAGCTAGCCAGTCAGGGTACTTTACCTCTCGTATCGACCCTATATTTAAAAGCTTTTGAATTTCTTCATTGATTACTTGATTCTTGAAAGATCCTTGCTTTGGTTTCCTTTGTTTAATAGGTACGAACGATGGATCTTCATTTAACTTGTGAGTCATCACTTCTGGTGGGATACCTATCATATCTGAATGGGACCACGCAAAACAATCTTCATTAGTTTTTAAATAATTGATAAACGTACCTTTTTGTTCTGGAGTTAGTCTTTCTAACAATTTAACGCCAATGTAAAGTTTTCTTTCGAGCTTTTGTTCTGAGATGGGAATAGCCTCGAGTTCTTCAGCAGTTGTTTTGATACATTCTTCTTCTTCTAATTCATGAATGAAATCTAGCCTGGAGTCTATGTCCGTATGTTCTGGCTCATTCTTGATGTTTACAGGATTTGTTGTGTCATTATCTTCTTCCGTACCTATTAGAATATCTATTTCTTTGGTACGTAACTAATCAAAAGTTTGTGCCGTACCTGTTGGTTGATAAGCCTCTGTTTGACAATTCGTTGTTTTTTTTCGCATCTCTTTTAACGTTAATAGATATCGAGTTAATATTTCTTGAGGTTTGTTGGTCGCCCCTGATCTGCCTTATTCCCCATTTGGAAGGGAATTTTATTACTTGATGTAAAGTAGATGGAACTGCTTTCATATCATGAATCCATGGTCTTCCAGGATAACGTTGTAAGCCATTTCTGTATCAATGACTTGGAATTTTGCATTTTTGATGACCCCTTCAGCATAAGTGTTGAGTTCAATCTCACCTTTAGTTATCACTGTTGAATTGTCAAACCCAGATATGGCTCGAACCTTTGGAATCAATGTGTTTTCGACTAGCATTTCTTCTATAACTTTCATCAAAATAATATTGACTGAACTGCCTGGATCAATCAACACCCTTTTAACGTTAGTGTCATGAATTAGTAAGGATATTACCAATGCATCATTGTGTGGAAGTGTTAATCCACCAAAGTCTGTGTTGTCAAAATATATTTGCTCTTCGCTCGTTTCTTTTCGAACCCGCTTTCCGTGAGTGTTCGTGACTTTTGAAGTTAACTGGCAGATTATCCCGTTTACTTCTTCTCCTCCGTGTATTACATTGACAGTTCGCTTTGGGGAAGGCGGCATTGGTGGTTCCTGCCTGTTCTTCATATATGCCTGCTTACCTTTATCACTAATTAAGTCCGCTAAATAACCCTGCTTTAATAAATGTTCTATTTCACCTTGTAAATATCTACAGTCTGCCGTCCTATGGCCGTGATCGTTATGGAATTCACACCATTGATCGAGGTTCCTCCTGTTAGGGTTGGAACGCATTTCTTTAGGCCATTTAACCTTGTCTCCCATACTTCTTAGTATTGAGACAAGCTCAGTGCTGCTTATATTAAAGTTATGGTGTCCAATTCGGGTAATATTCCGGAATTGTTCATCTCGATCTCTCCTGGATCTTAATGAGGATGAGTTTATATCTCTTCCTGAAAGTTTTGTATTTTCAAACCTAGGACGTAGGTCACGTCTCAAGGGTCCTAAGTAAGGATCATACCTGTTTTTACCTGACTTTTTCTCTGATTCTAGCTGCCTTGTTTTGTGATATTCTTCATCTTTTGATCGTGTGATTATATCTTCTTCAGTTCTTAATTTAGTATTGTACCTGTTGTATACGTCATTCCATGTTGTGGCTGGGAATTCTCTTAAACTTTCTTTAAGTCGTCTCGTGGCTTCTGAACTTTTCTCGTTCAAGTTGCTTGTGAATGCCATAGCTGCCCAATTGTCAGGCACCCTTGGTAGTTGCATTCTTTCCCTTTGAAACCTGTCTACAAACTCACGGAGCAATTCTTTGTCTCCTTGTTTTATTTTGAATATATCTTCCATTCGTTTTTCAACTTTTTGTGCACCAGAATGTGCTTTTATAAATGAATCTGCAAGTTCAGCAAAAGAATTTATAGAGTTTTCAGGGAGAAGAGCATACCAGGTTAAGGCTCCTTTCGTGAGTGTTTCTCCAAATTTTTTGACAAGGACTGATTCTATTTCCTCTTTTGTCAAATCGTTGCCTTTTACTCCAGTAGTGAAAGCAGTCACGTGATCACGTGGGTAAGTCATGCCGTCATATTTGGGGACATCAGGCATTCTGAACTTCTTAGGTATAAGTAGTGGGGCTGCACTTGGCTTCCAAGGTTGATGAGAGTATCTATCAACATTAATTCCTTTGATAATAGGTGGACCACCAGGGATTTGCTCGATGCGTTCGTTCTGTTCTTTTATCTGCTTCTGCATAGTTAATAGTAAATTTTGTAATTCTGAATTACTAGTCGTACCTGGTCGTGTTTCAGGAGATGTATTGAGAGTTTCATTCCTGGTTGAATTTGTTAAGTCTACTTGTAAATCTTCCACTGGAGTTACATTATTTAGTGACGGTGCCGGTGGTGTTAGAGGTACTTGTGGTAATCCTCTTACAAATTCTCGCAAAGCTTGTCCCACGTATTCTGCGATCATTTGCTTTATTTGATCTGATTCCACTGTCTGTTCATTGTTGTTACGATTGCCACCTCTCTCGGGAGATGGTTCTCTTGAAGTTCGTGGAGTTCCTCGAGGAGGAGTTGAAGCTGGAGTTTCACTCATTTGCTGGTTGTTATCGTCATTATTGTTGACGTTGTGGTTGTTGAAATTTGACATGATTTTAAGGATATTGATTGGTAATGAAAAACGATGATTACCAGAATTCCCGGTAACGGAACCAATTTGTTTAAACAAAAAATGAATTCTTTTGACTAAAGCTTAATTTAAGAAAAACTCGGGTTACTAATAATCAAATCAACCAAATAGAGAGTAAATATCGATAATTGAGATCGAAAGAATAAAAGAAGCCTTTATTTCCCCAAAATCAGATCATCCTGTTTGTTACATTAACATTCCTTTTATAGGGATGGTCTCCTAGTACAACGTTTGTATTTCTGTCATGAAGCCTATTGGATGCTTAATTATTGCATTTATAAGGCGTTACAAAGATGAATAGTAACTGTTATTTTAGGAGTTGCATAACGTACGGGACATTGATTGCTGATCTTCGAATCGGCATGTTATTGCGTCCGGATTCGTTGCGACCGTGCCTTTTCTTCTTTGGTGATCTTTCCGTGGCTAATTCCTTGTATCGACCGTACCTCTTTATCCCGCGTCCGCGTGTGATATTTTGATTGGTCCACCTGGCTGGATGAGTCATCCAAAATCTGTACACGTTTAAGGCTATATATGTTTTTACCAATACACATACTAGATATGAGATGTCAAACACAGGATAAAGAACTTAAAGAGTAGAATAATCAGTCTTGGCTTGCAGCCGACTGATAATAGCAAGTAATTAGAAGAAGAACAGAAGAGAGTATGTGTGTGTGTAAGAGAGAGTTGAACAATGTTTGTTCGTGTGTAAAAGGGAGAGCTTGAATAGTGTGTGTTTGTGTGTTTTGATAATGAAAGAGTAGAGTATATATAGTTCTTAAACAGGCAGAAAAATGGTAACAAATAATAGTTCAGCACAATTATGGAAGTAAACTCCAATTTGAATCAAATTAATGTAAGTACCTCTTTAATTAAAGAGTCATTGTTCAAACGGTAATAGACAATAATAATATAAGGAAAGCAAATCGTGTAAGAGTTGATTTCAACACATAAGGAAATAACTTCAGCAAAGTATAAGACATGTAATAGAGGTTAAGTTCAGAATACTCTAATTAAGGAAAGTATTTATGAATTAATTTGACATAATTATTCATAGAAATAAGGCAGGAAATTCTGGAAATCAACAAGAAAATCTCGAGTGAGATTCAGATAATAGGGAATCAGTATCAATCCAGGAGAATATCACACACGTAAGGAAATACTCAAATTCAGTAGAGAATATTGTGTAAAATTCGGTAAAGTACTAATCACAATTATTCAAAGATTCAAAGTGGTAAAACAATACTGATTTAAACGGAATAACACACATTAGACAAAGTTAGAAACCCTAATCACATAAATTAGGGATTCACATAGAATCATTAAGGATTTAGCAGAATAGACAGAATAAGAAGCATCAGAAACCCTAATGGCAAGCCTAGAGCAAATAACACTAGAAATCACAAAGTACTCACGAAATCAAAGCAGTCATACTAGAACAGGTAAAAATAATATTGCAAATAAACTCGGGTTCACAAATTGAACCAAGAAATTTAGGGTTTTTTAACAACAAATGAATCGAACAAAGGGAAAAGCTCAAGTAATGTAAAAACATGGTAAAAATCATACAAATAATGCTAAGAAATTAGAAAGAAGATTGTTTGAGGATTTAAAAACCCCTAGTTTAAACATGAAGAATCGTTTGGGAAACTGAAAAATCATTAAAGAAAACACGGAAAGAACTCATAATATGTATGGATCTCTTACAGATCTAAAAGAATCGGAAGGTTTATAAGTTAGGATTTCAAAGAGAGAACCCAGAGATAAGGAGAAGAAAAACTCAAAAGTCACCGGTTTTTACCGGAAAGTGGTAAGATCTTACTCGGACGGCCATGGATGGCCGAAAAAACTGGCATGAGATCATAGGAGGTGAGCGAACCGCCTCTGGTTCACTTGAGAGCCTCAAAAGAAGTGACACACGTTCAAGGAGGGAGCCATGAGGCTGGGGTGGTGAAGCCACCATAGATTCTAGCAAGGCGACGGCCGGAGAAGGGGGAGATAGGCTCAGCAGGTGGAGCGTTTAGAGAGAGATGAGAGAGATGAGTCAGTGGAGTGAGGGAGTGAAAATGAGGGGGGGAAGAGGGGTAGCCTTATGTTTAATTATAGAATGTTAAATCCGGATCATTGATCAATTTTGATCAACGGTCAGGATGGGATCCGTATTGGGCCGGGTAGATGTAGGTTTGGGCTTGGAGTCTGTTGGTTTAATTCAATTGGGTTAGGAATCAGGTCAATTTAGGTTATAATTTAAATAAAGGGGCTAGCTGTTAAATACCTAATTTAAATTAGATAAACAATTTATAAAAAATAGCTAATAATTGTATAAAATGAAGTTGATGCTTATAAAATGAATTAAAATGATTAATTAGTATTTTAAATATAAAATGACTAATTATTGGATAAAAAATAGTTAAAACATATTATTAGGCTATAATTGCAAAGTTATTGCAATTATGGCCAAAGGGTGCCAATTTGGCTAATTGTGAAATAATTTGGTCTTAATAGGACCAAAAATAATAGATAAATCAAGAAATGCTTTTGAAATTATTTGTAATGCAATTTTTTAATTAATTATTGTAGATAAAATGCTGGATAAATTAATAAAAATGTAGGAAAATTATAGAAAAATACCAATTGCTATGAAAGCATGACTTTGAAGGTATATATGCTAATTAAAAATATTTTGAGGAAAAATTGGGTATCAACACATACGAAAAACATAACTCATAGCATAACCTCCTTATCATGTAATGAACCATAGTCTCACCCTAAAGTACATGTTATAACATTCCAAACTCGTCTACTTTCGACGAAACTTATTTTTCTTCAATTGGTTTAGCTTCTAAGCTTTCCAACTCTCTTGGTACTCATTATTCATGATCTTAAATATTTGTAACCTCCAAGGTAACATAATTAACTGAATTTATGTGCTTCCAAATATAATCTTATTTCTGAGCTTTCCTCAATTGACTTACGACGTACTCTCACGTACGAAAACATGGGGTGTAACATCATTCCCTAAACATTCCTTCTCGAATGTTGACTAATGCACTTATCCGTCTCTTTAGAAATAGCTCTTACGAATACTTTAATATTTTCATTTCCATCTAGGGAGTTGTTCGGTGAATAAATCCAAAGGCTAGGGCATCCCCCCTTTTAGGCCTCTTTCTCACACCACGACTTGTGGTCGGAATTCTTCTAATCTCGTAATTGTTTCTACATTCTTTCATGCAGCTTGTACAATTCTAACCTTGAATATGCGCCAATGCGACTCTTATATCCTTTTTCTGTTAGCTTTTAACCAATCTCTAGGCTTCACTTTGTGAACATATATAGTACTATGACAAGTTGTCCTTCTGGGCATCTATAGGTGTATTAAAGTTCTTTGCTTGGTACTTTGTTGAACTTACGACTATTGTTATATCTTATTTTATGGCCTCAGTTATCTATGCTTATGGTTTTACCACAACTAGGTAGGTCATACTGTACCATAACTCTTGCTTCGGTTTATTATTATGGAGGCTTGCCACCCAACTCCAGGTTAATCTCTCACCGCTTATCCTATATGTATAAATCTGAGCCATTTAATGCTTCCTTATTACCGTTCATCTTAAGAATGAGAGCCTAATCTCATCTCATACTTTGGAACTTTTATCCATAAATTGTTGATTCACCTTAATATTGATCCATAATCTACTACTGATAACTTGAATCCTCTCATGTAATACATTGTCACTATGGCTTACGTCTCTTCGGGGAACATCTGAAGTGATTTTCCTGCTCTACTTAGGGACGATACTATACTCCAATAACTGTATTTCATAGCATCCCAATGTGATTCATTCTATAAGGGTATTCTTATCACGTGCAGTTCATGAAATCCTTGTTCTCAAAATCATTACTCAACTAAAGGCCTAAACGTCATCCGTTTATAATTTATCACAGTTACACCCTTACTTTACTACCAGGGTAACATTCCATCTCTTCTAAATGCTTCTAGTTTTAAACTCCTTTGAGTACACACATGTTATACTGAGCTTTTTATAACTTTATGGAAACCATCAGCTCTCTTGTTGTGATGGGTTAAATCTCGAGGACTTACCTATTCTCGTCACCTTCTTACTCACCTTTTCTTATCCTTACTGCTATCTAGCTAAAACCTTGTTGCTCTATCATACTTTAGCTTGCGACCTATGCATATCTATTTATACTACTCAAACCCTTCCTTTTAACATGCTAGCACCATAGATTTCCTTTCATGCCTTCCCAGTCGCCCTGAAATGTAAGCAATTAATTTTCATGGCCTATCTGCCACTTACTGTATGGATACTTGGCATATAATAATGCCCACGAATACTGGAGTTCCCTGTATCTCATATGATCTCAATTATCAACTCTTGATTTTCTTTCTTGTTCCCGTTCATTATCCACTATAGGTGCAACTTACTTATGGAGTGTATACAATATTGTAGTGAGAAAGTTGTCATAAGACCATTTCTTCTTTAGGTCACTATTCTTATGTTGAAGCCTTCTTCCTTATTTCCTCAACTAGTTTTTCGTTGTACTGCATAGTGGATACGTTCCGACTCTTTTAAAGTTGTGAGCTTATTACATCATATACCCAAAGGAATTTTTTATGTTCTTATTCACCTATTATTATCCTTAGTTACTTACAACCACGCCCTTGTGCTCGTAAGGTTGCTTCTGAAGTGAAATTTGACTATCTCCCTAGTGGAACTTTCTTTTATTTCCGAAACACTTATACGGTACTTTTAACTACCCAAACTCCTATCTTAATATTACTCAAGGATCACGATGGCATCATATTTGCGAGACTGAATTCCCTAGTTTGGGTTTCACTACGTTTATCTTGCATGATCTGTTGATTTATCTATGACCTCTTGCTTAGCTATAACTAGGCTCTTCCTGAATCAACTACAGACTACGCGTTGGTCCATTCTCATATTTATATTATGCGTAACCTCTCTTGGGTTATGTCCTTTGTCTTAACTTACCTCTCGTATGGGATCTTTATGTATCAAGAGTTCATATACACTTATTTATCAATATCATCGAGTGCAAAACCCTTATTTATTCTCTCCGGCGTCATGCTTGCATATTGTTCTAGAGTCATATTATATATGTAGGATCTGAATAAATGCAATTGCATTCCTTTCGCCTTTTTAATCCATAGTTACCTCATCATCTTTGGTATTTTTTCACATCTTCACTGACATCACTCGCCTTGCGGTAACCCTTATATACCAAATATAACCGAATACCTTACGCACGAGGGTGACACGTGGCGTAACTGGCAAACTTAGTCCCTTAGGCTTAACTCTCCTCATAGTGCTTCCTTTAGGGAAGCGTCTTCGTGAATGACCTTGCTGTGAATTTCTCATGAATCTTCTTCTGTTGTCCATTCTATTATTGCTGGAACTTAATATAAAATACTCATGATGCCGACCATTATCAAATTACTCATTCCCTAATTCATGTTTAGTTTATCTTGTTCACCAGCCCATACTGATTTCTATTAGTCTAGGGTCTAACGTTTTCCTTTCACGAACTTACTTCTCGAAATGAGGATGTGACATTATGACCTATTCTCTTTTGGTGCATCAAGGCCTGTTACCTCACGATTTTTCCTTCCCTTAACTACATATTTGGTAAAACTGTCCTTCTTTTGATCTACCGTTGTCATACACATATCACATCTTACTCATAATGCTTTATTAACTCTCTTCTTATTTCCATGCTAACATTTATGTCTATCACTTTATTCTGAAAACTCCAACAAGACATTATTTTGCTTTTAGCTCCCCTTTCTTTATCCACTAGCTTTTCGGGTTGCCTAACATTCTCTATCTACTAGGGATGAATGCCACACCAATGTAATATTTATTCTTTCCAGGATTCCAGTGCTTGTCTTTGAACATTCTCATATCCAGTTGTACTATTCTAGGGTGCACCATCTGGGTGTCTCACAAGGAGATCTGTTAGCACATTTGCAATATCCTTCGGAAATGTCAACTAACGCAAACAATCCATCCAACATTTTGGGTTACTTTAAACCTAACTGGATCCTGATATCATGTACTTCTCTTAACTATATATGTTGGCTCCCATGGAGCATAACTGATACGGGTGTGGCCAATTGTACATACCTCTATTAAAATTGAAGGTAATTCAAAATGCTTATATTTCCCTGCTTGAATCGTAAATACTGACAATCTTAATTAACTGGGCGCCTCTTATCCTTCTTCATCTTGCTTCATTTACTTGTTGAAACTTGTATCTATCTTCTGAATCTCTCATTTCCTTTCACCATAGGTGTGGATAGATATTCTTTTCCTTAAGGCTCCTTATCAAGAGGCTTACCCGTCTTAGTACACACATAATCTGCTGAAGACCTTACATTTACTCACATGCAAAATCGAGTTCCTCCGACTCCACTCTTTCACAGCCACATGAAATCTCTTACCAACCATCTTTCTAGTTATAGGCATCGTCGTATTATGAATAAGATAGAATTGAGGAAATTGAGTTCTTACAACTGAGCTCTACCACACGATCTAGAGTAAGAAGAAAGAGTAACAATTCTAAATGCCCTGTATCCTCCTGCTTATAAGTGTGGTACACAACACACCCATAAACAAGACTCTACTAGACACAACTTGTAGACATCCCTAGGACAGAACTGCTCTGATACCACTTCTGTCACGACCCAACCTATGGGCCGCGACGGGCACCCGGTACCTTACTCAACCGAGTACCGACATAACATATATTTCTTATCATACTATCATGGGTAAATGTGCCAAAATGTTCATCATGACATAATCGAAAAAAAACATATGGGAGTGCTAGACATAGGATGACTTAACATGATATATAAACTTATACATGTGACATACGCTCATATATGGCTGACACGACCATTTGTAAACTCAAAACATAGGCCGACAAAGCCATACAAGTATCCATATACCTGACATTTGTCTACAAGCCTCTAAGAGTACATATACATCAAAAAGGTCGGGATAGGGCCCCGCCATACCACTCAATGCACGTCGCAATCATACTGACCAAATAGGCAACTCCAGAGCAAGTGGAGTGCACCAACACCTTCCGCTGAGCTGATATCCTACTAGGTGGACTCTTAACCTGTCTATCGAGACTTGAGGAAGGTGAAACGTAGCGTCCCCGGGCAAAAGGGACGTCAGTACGAATAAAGTACTGAGTATGTAAGGCAGAAAAGCATAACTAAGAACAGTAATGTAAAGAGAGATGTAAGAGATACAATCTGTAGAATCTGAATGCCTATGAGATATAGTGACATGAAATGTGTGATACATTTATATACATAATCGTTTAAAAACATCTGCCTCTGTGGGCATCATCATCATCATATCATACCCGGCCTCGAAGAGGATTCGGTAAAACATACCCGGCCATCATAAGGCTCGGTAGAATAGTACCCGACCACGTGGAGCTCGATAAACCCAACTGATCAGTGGTTGCACAATAGGTGTTGTACCCGGCCGACTATAGCGCAGCTTAGTAGAATAAAATAGATACTATATATAATGCATGCTGGACTCATGGAATCACGCTCTAAACCTTTTGGAGTGACGTAAGGTATTTGCACCTTAGATTAACATTATGGACATCATACCATCAATATGAACTTCACTAGGACTCATGGATCATACGTACTTTCTTATAATAACTTTGTAAGGAAAGAACAACATCGACAACCTTAGTTGCTAGGAGTAGATTCATTATGAATTAACGTATCGTTTACGTTCATTTCACTTTAGATCATGCCAAAAGAATGAATGAAGTGCCTTAACATACCTTATCACAATCTTTCCACTCACCAAGTTGAACTCGCCTCTCCGTACCTTAATCTACAACAACTATAATAATATTATCATTAAGTTACAAAAGGTACAACTATCGCACAACGAACGACAAGCTTATTTTGTATTAAAACGGGCAGCATCTCCCCTATTATCCTTACTTCCTCCAAATTCAAGATAACACCAACAACACAAGAACACAACAACAACAACATATATACATTATTTTCCAGCCTTATATACACCACAAAATACTACAAAACAGCCCAACACACCGCAATCTCTTCATACAAAAAATGACCACCGTAGTAGTGTCAAATAACCCATAAATGTTACGACGAACGACCAGCCCACCACCCTACATCTATATGGTGTTTCTCCATACCCTTACTACTCCAAAAATCCACAAAAAAGTAGTAAAATACGCATCCCAACAGTAACACAAAAGAGTCCACAAAACAGTCCGCTATAAGTCAAATAACTCGAACTCACGACTTCCGATCACCGTCCCGTGAGTTATAACTATTAGGAAACATATTTATCAACCTTACTTGATATTTAAACACTTAAATACAGATATTAGACGTTTCTTAACTATGAATCACATTCCAAAACTCTAACTACAAAGAAAAATGAGAGGCGGTATGATGACACTTACGTCGTAGGGATCGTTTTGATGTTATTGCTTCCCGATTTCATGCCCGATATGATAATATTCTTTGAAACCCTAGAAGAGGTCTTAAGGATATGTTTATGGGTGTTCTCTGGTCGTGTTATGATTAAAATGAAGAGAAAGCCGACCAAATACTTATATATATCAACTTTGAAAAAGTCAAAGAGGTGCTAGTTTTGCACCCTAGCATTGGCCCATCTTCCGACGCTTGTATCTTTTTATATGGATGTCGTATGAACGAACAATTAAGAGCGTTGGAAACTAAATTCCAAGACCTTCAATTTGGTATATAATATATCCCAATAAAACCTCATATAACATACGACATGTATTTCTCAAAAAGCTTTAGTGACCCACCTACTTGTCACTTATGATGTCTGCGCAGTCTCGCGTAACTGCAAATATCTGTCTGTCGTATTGATGAACGGTTTAATGTGTTCGAAACTAGACTCATAGATATTAAATTTGGTTGGTAGATCATCCAATAATTCCAAGAATATTGGGAGAAAGTCTCAGTTACATTTGACCTAATATTTAGCACATTATGAATGTAATTTGTGAAGACCTTTGCCAACTTTTGTTCCACAACTTGCTTGACTTCAAAACGTAGCACACGACCATCATACGACAAACATAACTCATATCATAATCTCATTATCATGTAATGAACCATAGTCACACCCTAAAGTACATGTTATAACATTCCAAACTCGTCTACTTTCGACGAAACTTATTTTCTTCAATTGGTTTTGCTTCTAAGATTTCCAACCCTCTTGTACTCATTATTCATGATCTTAAATATTTGTAACCTCCAAGGTAACATGATTAACTTACTTTATGTGCTTCCAAATATAATCTTATTTCTGAACTTACATCAATTGGCTTACGACGTACTCTCACGTACGAAAACATGGGGTGTAACACCGAACTACCTGGATCCACAAGTATGCGTTTAATTTGAACATTATTCAAGAAGATGGAAATTACCAGTGCATCATTATGCGGGTGAGTCGGGGACTCAATATCCCCGTCGCTGAATGTAAGGATATCTCGTGGTGCATGGCTCAGAATCTGCCCTGCCGCTGCAACTGATATTTTTGCTCGTTTAATCACGGGTCCCTGAGGGATGTCGTTTCCCCTAACGATCATATACACGGAATGATGGAGCTTTCCTTCTACGCCTTTTTGAGTTGTTTCCCCTCCTTGGGGAAGACTTATGACTCGACTACTACGAACTCTTGGAGATACCCTTTCCTAGCTAATTGGATTGCTTCCCTTTGAAGGTGCCTGCAATCCTCGGTTTGATGACGGTGGGTACCGTGGAACTTGCATGTCAGGTTTGGGTCCCTCTGCGAAGGGTCTGATAGTACGGGTTTTGGCCATCTGGTGCCTTTGATTCCACTCATGGCTGATACAATGTCCTAAACGTCATTCCTGAGGTTGTACTAGGTCGATTGGGATATCTTTGATGGCTCTGTGTGCCTACCATACCCAGCTTTGTCTGCCACCCTTCGACGATCTTGACTTTGCTTTGTCTTCGAATTGATTTGGGGTGCATTGCTCCTCACGACGCTCCTACGATTTAGGACGTAAGGCTGATACCTTTCTCCCTGTAGTTCTAGCTTTCTCTCTGGGAGCCTTGACTTTATTCTCCTGGTGAGGTCTTCGAGCATTTTTGCAATGGCAGGATCGATTGTCGGTCCTTTATTCCCTGACCTTTCTGGTACCAGTTGGATTCGGGGGGCTGTCGCATGTGCTGACACGCCCGAGATTTTCTGAGGGTTTTGCAGTTGAGGAATCGCTGCTTGTTGTGCCTAGAGAATTTAGAAGATCATGTGGAGATCGACCCCTCATTTCCTTTGAGCGACTATTTCCTCCTCTCCCTGTTAGCCTTCTCGATGCGCGCTCCTGTCACTGTGAGGACCGATATCATTGTGCTGGCCATTACTTGAGTTTGTGTCCTCAGGGGCTGGCCCCGTTGTGCTACCGGGGTTTCGCGGTGGTACACCAGCGTTCGGGACGATTACATCATTCTCTCTGAAGTCCCCAAAGCTTCTAGTTTCGTATGAACTCGCTGAGCTAGACATTTTGAACTGAAATTAAAGGTTCTTCTACAAGAAAAAGTGTGAAAGACAACTTGTGTTTCTTCAGCGAACCAGCACTAAAACAATCACTATTATTTTTAGCCCCACGGTGGGCTCCAAACTGTTTACTTTGAAAATGCTAATTACAATTATATTTGATTATGTGGTTCTAAAAATATGCAATTTATTTTTGTTCTAGTTGTTAGACAGTTGATGCTAAGTATGATCAAAGTATATAGAGCAAAAACAGTTAAGAAATCGAAGATAAGCAAATTGAGAGGCCTCAAATTAGGTGCTCGATGCTGGCCTCGGGGGGTCCTTGAGGTCGAGGCTCGGCGCTACCGTTGGATGGTCGATGAAGCTATATCAAACTTATAGGCTTCGGGGTACACTATTTATGATCAATAATGATGAACTATAAATTAAGAACAATTAATGAAATACAATAAATGTAAGTAAATGAGCTAACATGGAGAAATAGAGAATGTTTGAGTAATGAAGCAGAGAATGTTTGAGTAATGAAGCAGAGAATGTTCTTGTTCCTTGTATTCAATATTGTGTGTGTTACAAAATGACAAGGGTCCCCTTTATATAGGAGGGGGAATCCCAGCATAGTACATTAACATTTATTGCAAAGATTTGCGATTGATTTGGCTAGTTAATGTCAGAGTACGGAGTCGTACTTTGTTATATAGCTAGTTGCCTCAATCTTCGTGCCACCCTCCTCTGACAATCCTGGGCCCCTATTGCCTCAAGGTTGAACGCAAGGGAGGCTCGAGGCCGGACCTATGCAAATAAGCTACCGAATGTTATAATAAAAATAAAATTGGCCTTCCCGATTTTAGTCGTACACACATATGGCAAGAACACGTGCTTCTTCTTCCGCTGACCAATAATTAGGTCCTCCAGCAGCTGCAGCTCCTACTTGGGGCAGAGGCTGAGGCCATGCAAGAGGTCGAGGCAGGGGCAAGACTCAACCCATTACCCAGGCAGCAGCTCCAGTTGTGGAGTCCCAGATAGAGATTAATAAGGGGGCTCCAATGCAGTCCGTTCCAGCGGGACCAGCTCAGGTCATAGAGGGGTTTATTGCTACCTCGGTACTTCAGGATGATTTGGTCCGACTAGTGGGCATTATGGAGAGTGTAGCCCAGACTGGCGCATTCCCTGTGACAACAGCCATATCTCAGGCTGGAGGAGGGGTTCAGACTCCTGCGACCCACACTCAGATTACTTCTCAGATTCCGACCCTAGCAACCAATCCAGTTGGGGTAGTACAACCAATTGTTGCAGCACCGTTTGTTGATGGGGCAGCTATGTCCTACGATGCTTTGTGGAGACTGCACAGGTTTATCAACCTTTTCCTCGTTCATTTCAGTGGTGCTACTTCAGAGGATCCTCGGGAATACCATGATAGATGTCCTGAGATTCTTCATAACATGGGTATTTTGGAGACCAATGGGGTCGACTTTGCCTCTTTTCAGATGACTGGTTCCGCCAAGAAATTGTGGAGTGATCATTTGTTGACTAGACCAGCTGGGTCACCTGCTCTGACTTGGGATCAGTTTTCACATCTCTTTTTGGAGAAGATTTTTCCTATCACTACCAGGGAGGAGAACCGGCGTCAGTTTGAGCGTCTTCATCTGGGTAGGATGATTGTTACCCAGTATGAGAATCGATTTGTAGATTTGGATCGACATGCTATTATTTTTTTACCCACACAGAGAGAGAGGGTCAAAAGATTTATTGAGGGCCTTGCTGAGCCCATCAGGTTGCAGATGGCTAAGAAGACAGGGAGTGAGATTTCCTTTCAGGATGCGGCCTATATGGCTAGGAGAGTTGAGATGGTTCTCGGATTGGGATGTCAGGGGTCGGACAAG
This sequence comes from Nicotiana undulata, assembly GCA_005239495.1. Classification (NCBI taxonomy): domain Eukaryota; kingdom Viridiplantae; phylum Streptophyta; class Magnoliopsida; order Solanales; family Solanaceae; genus Nicotiana; species Nicotiana undulata. The sequence goes on from ML256845.1 coordinate 30,603, forward strand.
AGACCTCGACATTCCAATGGATTCAGTGGTGCGTCATCTGCAGGCGGGGGTACTTTTAGCAGAGGCCATTCCATTCAGCACTTCAGGCTTCACATGGTACCTCAGGTAGTCGTGGTTCTTAAACGCCTCCTTCTGCTCAGCTAGTCTATAGCACATCATCAGCTCCTATCAGAGCACTTCCTCTACAAAGTTATTATCGTGGTCAGCCGGCTCGTCAGATTCGGCTTCTATATCAGGAGGGATGCTTTGAGTGTGGTGAATATGGTCATATTCGGAGAGGTTGTCCAAGATTTTTGGGTAATCAACTTCAGTATCATATTTCTCGTGCCATAGTTCATGCACCAGCTGCAGCACCACCTGCCTAGCCAGCCAGGGGCAGGGGTTAGGTAGCCAGAGGCAGGGGCTATATTGTTAGAGGTGGAGGCCAGCCCGCTAGAGGTGGAGGTCCGCTTATCATAAGTCCTCCCAGAGACGTGGTTCAGGGTAGTGGGGCCCAGCCCCGATTGTATGCATATCCATCCAGACCTGAGGCGGAGTCCTCTGATGCTGTTATCACATGTACCATTTTAGTTTGCAATAGAGATGCTTCAATTCTGTTTGATCCGGGGTCTACTTACTCTTATGTGTCATCTTATTTTGCTTCATATTTGGTTGTGCCCTGCAATTCCTTGAGTGTCCCTGTTTATGTGTCTACGCCTGTGGGGGATGCTTTTGTTGTAGATCGTGTGTATCGCTCGGGTGTAGTCATTATTGAGGGTCTTGAAACCAGTGTGGACCTTTTGCTTCTTGACATGGTTGATTTTGTTGTCATATTGGGCATGGATTGGCTGTCACCTTATGATTCAATCTTGGACTGTCATGCCAAGATAGTTACATTAGACTTGTCGGGGTTGCCTCGATTAGAGTGGAAAGGGACTCCAGGTCATTCTCACAGCAGGGTGATTTCTTATGTCAAGGCTCGTCGCATGGTTGAGAAGGGGTGTTTGGCTTATTTGGCTCATGTTCGTGATTCTAATGTCAAGGCTTCTTCCATAGATTCGGTGCATATTATTCGTGAGTTTCCCAAGGTATTTCCTGCAGACCTACCGGGTATGCCACCCGAAAGGGATATCAATTTTTGCATTGATGTGGCTCGGGGCACTCAGCCCATTTCTATTCCTCCATACCAAATAGCCCCACCAGAACTTAAAGAATTGAAAGAGCAGTTGCAAGACTTGCTTGATAAAGGATTCATTAGACCTAGTGTCTCGCCCTGGGGTGCACCGATTTTGTTCGTGAAGAAGGACAGATCGATGAGAATATGTATAGATTACCGGCAGTTGAACAAAGTTACTATAAAGAATAAGTATCCGTTGTTGAGAATTGATGATTTGTTTGATCAGCTTCAGGGTGCCAAGGTGTTTTCGAAAATTGATTTGAGATCGGGCAACCCTCAGTTGAAGATTAGGGCATCCGATGTCCCTAAGACAGCCATTCGGACGAGGTATGGGCATTGTGAATTTATGGTGATGCCTTTTGACTTGACTAATGCCCCAGCACCCTTTATGGACTTGATGAATCGGGTTTTCAAACCTTATCTGAATTCCTTCGTAATTGTGTTCATTGATGATCTTCTAATATACTCTCGCAGTCGGGAGGAGCATGAGCAGCACCTCCGGATAGCGCTCCAGACTTTAAGGGACAGTTAGTTGTATGCAAAATTTGAAACTATTAAGTAGCTTTTTTGGGTCACATTGTATCAGTAGAAGGTATTCAGGTAGATCTTAAGAAGATAGAGGCAGTCAAGAACTGGCCTAGATCCACTTAAGCCACGAAACTCAAGAGCTTCTTGGGTTTGGCAGGTTACTACCGTCGTTTTGTGGAGGGGTTTTCATCTATAGCAGCCCCAATGACAAAATTGACTCAGAAAGGTTCCTCATTCAAGTGGTAGGACAAGTGCGAGGAGAGCTTTCAGAATCTCAAGACACCCTTGACTTCAGCACCTGTGTTGGTGTTTCCATCAAGTTCAGGATCTTTCAAAATATATTGTGATGCCTCCCGTGCTGGGCTTGAAGTGGTATTGATGCAGGAGGGCAAGGTGATTGCATATGCGTCTCGGCAGTTGAAAGTCCATGAGAAGAATTATCATGTCCATGACTTTTAGTTGTCAGCCATTATTCACGCATTGAAGATTTGGAGGCACTATCTCTATGGTGTGTCGTGTGAGGTTTCACGGATTATCGCAGTCTTCAGTAGTTGTTCAAGCAAAAGAATCTTAATTTGAGGTAGAGGAGATGGTTAGAGTTATTGATTGATTATGACATCACTATACTTTATAACACGGGGAAGGCCAATGTGGTGGCGGATGCATTGAGTAGGAAGGGGTAGGATGATGACCCTCATTTGATGGTCCTTAGGGACACGGTTCGGCACGGTGGTGCCAAGTATGTTATAGTTGGAGATGACGATGTTTTGAGGATGCATGGTCGCATATGTGTGCCTAATGTTGATGGGATTCATGAGTTGATACTTGAAGAGGCTCACATTTCTAAGTATTTTATTCACCCGGGTGCTGCCAAGATGTATCAAGACCTACGACAGCATTATTGGTGGCTCGTTGCTTTAATTGTAAACAGGTGAAGTATGAGCATCAAAGACCATGTGGTTTACTTCAGCAGATAGAGATTCCTTAGTGGAAGTGGGAGCGTATCACTATGGACTTTTCATTGTTGGACTCCCACGGACTCAGAGGAAGTTCGAAGTAGTTTGGGTTATTTAGATAGGCCGACTAAATCAGCACATTTCATTCCGGTGGAAAGCACTGATACTTCAGAGCGGTTGGCAGAGATATATATTGGAGAGATCATTCGCCTTCACGATTTGCCCGTGTCTATCATTTCTAATTGAGGTACACAGTTTAATTCGCACTTTTGGAGAGTAGCTCAACGTGAGTTGGGTACTCGAGTTGAGTTGAGCACAGCATTTCATCCTCAAACGGATGGGCAGTTCAAGCGTACTATTCAGATTTTGGAGGATATGCTCCACGCCAGTGTTATTGACTTTAGAGGTTCTTGGGATCAATTCTTGCCGTTAGTAGAGTTTGCCTACAATAATAGTTACCAGTTGAGCATTCAGATGGCTCCCTATGAGCCGTTATATGGTAGACATTGCAGATCGCCATTTGGATAGTTTGAGCCGTGAGAAGCTCGGTTATTGGGTACAGACTTAGTTCAGGAGGCCTTGGACAAGGTCAAGATTATACAGGATCGACTTCGTACAGCTTAGTCCATGCAAAAGAGTTATGCTGACCGTAAGGTTCGTGATTTGGCATTTATGGTTGGAGAGAGTATTACTTCAGGTATCTCCCATGAAGGGTGTTATGAGATTTGGGAAGAAGGGAAAATTGAACCCTAGGTATATCGGGCCATTTGAGATTCTCGAGAGATTGGGGGAGGTAGCTTATAGACTTGCGTTGCCTCCAGGGTTATCCTCAGTTCATCCGGTATTCCATGTGTGTATGCTCCGAAAATATCATGGTGACTCGTCCCACGAGTTAGATTTCAGCTTTGTTCAATTGGACAAGGATTTGACTTATGAGGAGGAGTCGGTAGCCATTTTAGACCAGTAGGTTCGTCAGTTGAGGTCAAAGTTTTACCTTTCCGTTTGAGTGCAGTGGAAAGTTCAGCATGTTGCGGCAGCTACTTTGGAGTCTGAGTCGGACATGCAGAGTGTATATCCCCACTTGTTCGCCAGTTCAGGTACTTTTCTATGTCCATTTGAGGACGAACGTTTGTTTTAGAGGTGGAGATTGTGATGACCCAACGGGTCATCTTATGAATTAAGACTCCATTCCGGGCTCATTAGCCTTTAAAAGATTAATTTTATTCACCTCAATTTGCATGCGTAGTCCGGGCGCGAATACGAAAGCCTTAATGTGCAAATATAAGAAATAATAATTTTTAGAGTTAAAATTTGATTTTAGTAGACTTTGGTCAACATTTTGAGTGAACGGACCCGGACCCGTGTTCTGGCGATCCCGCGAGGTCCGCAGTAAAATATGGGATTTGGGCGGATGCCCGGAATTGAATTCCAAGGTCTCTAGCCTTAGAAATAATTTTTTGAAGAAAATTGTTACACTAGATTTTAAAGGAAATAATGAAATGAATTAATGATTGAACTCATTGGTATCAGTCCCGTATTTTTGTCCCAGAACCCCGTACAGATTTGTTATAATATTTGAGTCATATCTGTGAAATTTGGTGGAAATCGGAGTTGATTTGACGTGATTCCGACGCCCGGTTGAGAAAATAGTAAATTTGAAGTGTTCTTGAGAAAATCATGAGTTTTGATGTTAAATTCGTAGTTTTAGGTGTTATTTTTGTAATTTGATCGCACGAGCAAGTTTGTATGATGTTTTTAGACTTGCATGCATGTTTGGTTTGGAGTACTGAGGGCTCATGTGAGTTTCGGATAGGCTACGAAGTGTTTAGAACTTAGAAAAAAATCATAGCTGGTGTCTGGTGCATGCCTCTGATCTCACAAATGCGAGATCAGTCTTCGCAAATGCGAGCTTGGCAATCCTGGGAAATGCGACATATTTTATCACAAATGCGAAGAGGCCTGGGAAGGCCATCCTCGCAAATGTGAAACACTGCCCGCAAATGCGATGGCCACAGAAGTCGCAAATGCAAATGCAACATAACTGCGTAGGGTTCGCAATTGCGATACCCATCTCGCATTTGCGAGCTTCGCAGATGTGAAGCTTTGGTCGTAATTGCAATTGGGACTTAGACGGGATTTTTACCCATTTTTCAATTCTCTGGAACCCTAAACCTCCATAGGCGATTTTCCAAAGACCCAAACTTCTCCAAATGATAGGTAAGTGATTCCTAACTATTTCCTTTCAATCTCTTGCAACGTTTAACAAGATTTCAACCAAGAATCTAGAATTTTCATGGTAGAATTAGGGATTTTTGGGTAGAACTTAGAAATTTCTAAATTTGGGGATTTAGACCTCAAATTGAAGTCGGGTTCCAAAACCAATTGTATATCTAGGCTCGGGGGAGAATGGATAAACAGATTTTAGTCCGAACCCCGAGTTTGGACCAAGCGGGCCCGGGTCAATTTTTGTCTTTTGATAGGAAAACCATGATTATCCATTAAATTTAATTCCTTTAGCAATAATTAATTATATTAAACTAATTATGATTACATTCGAGCGGATTGGAGGTGAATTTGAAAGGAAAAGTTGTAATTGAGCAGTGAGTGGCTTGTGAAATCGAGGTAAGTGTTTGGTCTAACTTTGACTTGAGGGATTAGGAATCCCCAATTTAAATGCTATGTGAAATTGCATGTGTGTGGTGTATATGTGAGGTGACGATTACCTATGCGCCACCAAATTATCTGTTTATCATGTTCCCTTCCTCGTTTCCAATTTATTATATTCTTGTCTTAAATTTTTCATGATTATTGATGCCTCCATGTCTACTTGTTTGTTAGATATTGTTTCACTTATTTGGGAGTATTAATGTCACGACCCAAATTCCTAATTCAGGTCGCGATGGCGCCCAACAGCGGGGTTAGGCAAGCCGATATAACTTTCAGTAGGTGATACCCTTCCTATTCGATCAACAGGTCAATGATTACCAGTTTATAAAAACTAACATGATGCTAGCCTTGAGTGAAAGTAAAGTCATAGTAGGTATAAAGCCGAAATAAAACATACATATAGATATACATCCCAAAACCCCAAAAATATAAATACCGCGTGTGTGCCAGGAGCTAGTGTCACAAGTGTCACGGGAAACTACTGAATATACAATGACTACAACATATACAGGGTCTCAGTCTGAGTGAAATAGACAGAGAACATAACAAAGAAACTCACGGACGCTGCTAGGAAGTCGTCAGGAAAGCAACTCACCGTGAAGTATGACCACGCTATCAGTATCTGGCACCGGCCTAAAAATCAGATGGACCAGCCTCCGGACCTGTACAGTCAAGTACAGAAAAAGGAAAGAAAGTGCAGCATGAGTACATATATATAAATATGTACCCAGTGAGTATCCCGTCTAATCTCGAAGAAGTAGTGACGAGAGGTCGACTCGATACTCACTAAGGTCCAACAATCGTAAAGTAAGCAGGATGTAAAGAAACTGCAGGCAAGTAAAACAAATAATCAAGTACATCAGTAACCGGCATCAAATAACAATCCCAAATCAAACAAGTTTGGTATCCGCTGTGGCGTACGGCCCGATCCCACCCTGGTAGTCTCAATCTCGCTGTGGCGTATGACCCGATCCCACCCTGGTAGTCTCAATCTCGCTGTGGCGTATGACCCGATCCCATAATATAATCAATCATCAATCTGTCGTGGCGTATGGCCCGATCCCATAATATAGTCAATTATCAATCTGCCGTGACCCTCTTATCACCCTTAAATCAAGACAAGTATCACAACGTTCTAAGACAACAATACCAATCACACAAGTATACAAGTCATAACTATGCTACAACAGAGGAAAACAATGAGCATGATGTGTCCTAGCTACCCGGACGAAACAGTAATAGCCACTACGTACGGACGTTCGTCACTCGGTGCGTACGTAGCCCCCAAACAAGATCACATAGCAAACAAGGCTACCTAGAGGGACAATTTCTCTCTTACGAGGTTTGAAAGGAGACTCACCTCCATAAAAGCACTCCTCGAACCAAGGACCGGATCAAAGATACGCTCGAATTTCCGAAACTACTCCTGACGGCTCTCCACTAGCCAAACATAGTATAATTGAGTCAATTCATGCTCTAGGAATAAGAATTAACAAGATATTCCAAAATATAGCATTCTTGAAGGTTTTTGCAATTTCGACCCCGAGCCCACGCGTTCGGATTTTGAAAATTCTCGAAGGAATGAATTACCCGAAGCCTAAGGATCGTAATTACATAATTTATTTAGGAATTCATGGCTAAAAAGGAGTAATTCACTAATTATCAAAGCCCTAGAATTTTCTACCCAATTTTCCCATGATTTGATATTTTAATAGGTAACCTAGTTGGAATTCCATAATTAATCCATGAATTTAGAGAGGAAATTACACTAACCTTGAGGAACTTGACCTTGGACAACCTTTCCCTGGCTTTGAGGAGCTTTAATGGAGGTTGGGTATTAAAAATGATGAAGAAAACCCGTAATTGGACATTTAAGTACTGCCCAGGAAAACCTTCACTGCGATCGCGGCATCAGGCCTGCGATCGCAGAGACCAAGCTGCCAGACCACCGCGGTCGTGGCTGGAGGTCTGCGATCGCGGAGAGTGAGGAGTTAGGCTTATGCGATCGCAAGAGTGAGGTCTGCGATCGCAGAGAGTGGGGGGAGAGACTTATGCGATCGCAGGGTGATGTCTGCGATCGCAGAGCACAAAATTTAGCCCAGAAGAAATCCCTCTTTGCGATCGCAATCATCCCTCTGCGATCGCAGAGAAGGAAGCCAGACAGGGATTTTCTGGTTTTTCTAACTTAGCTCCCGGGGGTCTAAAACACCCCCGAGCCCCCTAGAACCCCGTCCAAAAGCCCCGGCAAGTCTGTATTCATGATACAAACTCACTCGAACTTCCGGAACATGAAAACAACAACGGAACTCAAAATTCAACCCCAAAACCAAATTATTCAAACTTAAGAACTTAAGAATTCTAGAATTCATGGCATTGAAACGAATGGGTCTATACTACTCGGAATGATCCCAAATTTTGCAGACAAGTCGTAAATGACTATACGGAACTATTTCCAGTCCCAGAATTCCATTCGGACCCCGATAGAATTAAGTCCCGTTCTAGGCCAAATTCTAAACTTAAGGAAATCCTGATTTCCATTTCGGGCGCCGAAACGCTGCCGGGTCATCAGAAACCCAATCCGAACATACGCCCAATTCTGAAATCATCATACGGAGCTACTGGAGCTGTCAAAACTTGATTCTGAGGTCGTTTTCTCAAAATGTTGAGCGAAGTCAAACTTGGCCAAATAGGCCAGCCTTAAGGAACCAAGTGTTCCTAAACCATCCAAATCATCCCCAAATCCCGAACCACCCGCTCCCGTGAGTCATAGAGCACGAATAGACGCTATAGAAGGTTTCATTTAAGGAAACGGGATCTTAATACGCAAAATGACCGGCTGCGTCGTTACAATTAATTATTCCCTAGCTTCCTAGTGGTACATTAATGGTTGAGCTGGTTGTCAGTGTTTTATGATACATCCTGGTTGGTTTCGCCGTGTAATGATAATTGGTGAGGTTACTTAATAGTATATTTTATTATTTACATTTGTTGAAACATAAATATTGTGAAAGCCTTTGATTTTATTTGTGAAACCTTTATTGTAAATGGTGATTGTGATAGTATGGTGGGAGTGGGTTGCACGTTACGAGCATGTAATTTTTCACCCCCATTAAAAATACTCCTACAAAATTAATAAATGAATTAATTTTATTTATTATTAGATTTTTGTGTGGATTTTTGTGTTATTCAGGAATTGTTTGCATTTAGGGTCACATTTTATTTTTAAATTTATAAAAAATAACAAAAATAGTTAAAACATTCATTATCTTGCATAATTAGGTTTTTCATTTAATTTAATACTTCGTTATATAATTCAATCACATTATTAGAAGAAAATCACAACAACAAAAATTATTTCGATAATTATTGGTATTAATTAATGATTTTACTTTTTAAAATTGATTCATTAGTTAAATTAATTAATATATTTTAGTGATTTAATTGGAATTAAGTTAAAATTGTTTAGGATTAATGTGAATTTTAAAGGCTAAATCGGACTGGGCAAAATATAAACTAGGCCCAATCCTTTATTTTCAATTCTAACACCCCAGCCCAACTATCCCAACCGGTCCAGCCCCGTATTACTTAAACGACCCTGTTTCGATCCCCTCCTAATCCCAGTCGTCGGATCATTTTGATCCAATTGCTCGCAACTCATCCCCCCATTCCTATATAACTAACCAAACGGACCCCTAGCTTAGCCGTCCTCAGACTCTTCACCGGCCCCGCCGCCGGAAATCGCCTCACAGCAGTGGACCACTTCCAAATCGACCCAAATTCCTACCAGGCCACCTCCTTCTCACCCTCAATCATAATATCCCAATATTTTCACCAGAAAAACACTCAATCTCAACCAATTTCAGACATAAAAAACGGAAACCCTAAAACCTATATTCTGGACGATTTCAAGCGCATTTGTGACTCAAACCCACATGAATCGATTGCTCTTGTCAAGAGAAATCGATTCATGTAAGTTTGAATCATTTTTCAAACCTGCCGGAGTCCGGCCAAATTTCGGCCAAGTCGACCTTTTCCGACCAAGCTAGTACCCTCCCAAACTTTATTTCCTTGTTAATTTTTGTTTTTGAAATTATTTGCCTATGTTTAGGTTCTGATTTTTTTTTGGTTAATGTATTCTAAGTTGATAGTTTAGGTTTTCATCTTTATTTTCCTTTGTTTTATTTCTCCTATTATCTTGTTAATTTCTGATTTCGTATTGACTAATTAATTATGAGTGTTTAGCCTAGGGTTTCATATTTATTTGTCCTGTTCTTTTTCATTCTGAAATAGCCGATTAGTTACTATTCTATATTAATTTATCAATTTCCATTGTAGTTAATCATACATGTTTTAGGGTTATTTGAATTAATTGGCCTTGGTTTGATTTTTTATTTATGTGGCTTAGGTTTAACTTTCTGATTAGTTATTTTAGTGTACATTTTTCATACTTTCCTTGTCCTATTTCTCTTAATATTTTCTGTTTAAAAGTAGTCATTTATTTTCTGATATCGTATTAATTAATTGATTCCAAACTGTAGTAGTCATGCATGCTTAGGTTTATTTATTTAGGTTTAATTTCTGATTTAGTCGATTAATTTTGATTTGTTAGTCAATCATGCACATTAGGACTATTTGAATTATTCTGGTTTAGGTTCTGAAAATGGTCACTTAGGTTAATTACTAACTTTTATTAATTTTGATTAATTAGATAATTATATCCATTTAGGACTGTTGCAATTACTTTTGAAATAGTTCAATATTCAACTTCTTCATTACTGTTAATTAATAAGTTTAATTACCTAATTAAGTCCATTTAGTCAATTTAATTAGGCTTATAGTTTGACCCAGTCTGTTTTGAGTTACCTGATTTCAGGAGCTCATTAATGGTTGGTTCTTGGCAAAGGAGGCCTAAGTTGGTCAACTATGTGGCCCAGGCCTTGGATCATAAAGGGGTAATTACAGGGGTGTTTTGGGGTAGTTTAGGAACTCTGGCTGAAGAATCTCAGTAGTAACTACCTAGGAAACTTCTAGAATAAAGATAAAGGATCAAAATAAAATAAGAAAGCTAATTGAATCAGATTATGAGGGTAAAAAGTAAAATTTCAGAAGTAAAAAGGGTATAAAATTAGAAGAAGCTTTTAGAACAGTGTACAATTGTCCTTGATGTTATAAAAGATGCTGAAAAATAGGATAAGAAGGACAGTTGTACCAGGGCTGTTAAAAGGACTGTACTATTTCAGAATGAGGATAAGGAATATTCCTAAAAAATACTCACCCTAGGCAGTCTGTTACACCCCATGTTTTCGTACGTGAGAGTACATCGTAAGTCAATTAATGTAAGCTCAGAAATAAGATTATATTTGATGGAATATAAAGTAAGTTAATCATGTTACATTGGAGGTTACAAATATTTAAGATCATGAATAACTAGTACCAAGAGGGTTGGAAAGCTTAGAAGCTAAACAAATTGAAGAAAATAAGTTTCGTCGAAAGTCGACGAGTTTGGAATGTTATAACATGTACTTTAGGGTGAGACTATGGTTCGTTACATGATGTGAAGGTTATTCTATAAGTTATTTTTATCGTATTATAGTTGTGTTCTACGTTTTGAAGTCAAGCAAGTTGTGGAACAAAAGTTGGCAAAGGCCTTCACAAGTTACACTCATAATGTTCTTAACATTAGGTCAAATGTAACTGAGATTTTCTCCCAATATACTTGGAATTATTGGATGTTCTACCAACCCCATTGTAGATATATGAGTCTAGATTCCAATGCATTAAAACGTTCATCGAGACAACATAGGAGTAGAGAGATATTTGCCGTTTTGCGAAACTGTGCAGACATCATAAATGACAAGTAGGTGGATCACTGGAGCTTTTTTGAGAAATACATTTCATGTGTTATATGAGGTCTTATTGGGACATATTATATACCCACTTGAAGGTCTTGGAATTTAGTTTCCAATGCTCTTAACCGCTTGTTCATACGATATCGGGATAAAAAGATATAAGCGTCGGAAGATGGATCAATCCTAAGGTGCCATGCTAGCACCTCTTTGACTTTTCCAAACTTGATATATATAAGTCTTAGCTCGGATTTCTCTTCATTTTTCAGAAAAACACGACCTGAAAACACCCATAAACATAACCTCACGCTGTCTTCTAGGGTTTAAAAGAAGATTATCATCCCGGGCATGAAATTGAGAAGCGATAACATCAAAACGATCCCTACGACGTAAGTGTCATTATACCGCCTCTCCTTTTTCTTTGTAGTTAGAGTTTTGGAAGGTACTTCATAGTTAAGAAACGTCTAATATCTGTATTTAGGTGCTTAAATATCAAGTAAGGTTGATAAATGTGTTCCCTAATAGTTAGAACTCACGGGACGGTGATCGGAAGCCGTGAGTTCGAGTTATGTGACTTGTAGCAGACTGTTTTGTGTTGTTGTTGGGATGCGTGTTTTACTACTATTTGGTGGAGTTTTGGAGGAGGAAGGGTGTGGAGAAACACCATATAGATGTAGGGTTGTGATCTGGTCATTCGTTGTAACATTTCTGGGTCGTTTGACACGACTACGGTGGTCGTCTTATGTATGAAGTGATTAGGTTGTGTGGGGACTATTTTGGGAGACTCAATATGATTATTATTGATGTTGTTTGGCGTGTTTGGTGATTGGTTTGACTTGTGTGAAGTCTCATATATAGGGTAGGTGTTGTCCGTTTCATCGTAAAATAGGTGTTGGTCGATACATAATAGTTATGACGCTTAAACGATAACGATAGTGTCATTTTTATTATTGTAGATTAAGGAGTTGTGACATTTGCGTAGCTTGAGGTTGGGAAGTATATACAAGGTATGTGAGTCTATCCCTTTCCTTCTTTTGCACGACTTTGATTGTACATAATGCAATGAACGAGCTTCCAAAGATACTCTACTCTTAGAAGCTAGCAGTACTTACATTGTTTCCCCTCTTATGGAACAATTGATGTTGAGGTTGCTTCTCTTATTATTATGTTATCAATGTTGTTGGTACTTCCTGCTTCTTATAAGATTCTTGATGATGAGTTAATCCTAATAACGTGTACGGAGAATATCGACCTTACGTCACTCCGCAAGGTTTAGAATATGATTCCAATGAGTCCTACATGCATCATATATTTATATGTAGCTATTTTACTCTACTGAGCCGCGCTATAGTCGGCCGGGTATGGAACCTATTATGCAACCACTGATCAGTTGGGTTTACCAAGCTCCACGTGGCCGGGTACGTTTTAACGAGCCTATTACAGTCGGGTACGATATGATGATGATGAAACCCACAGAGGCGGATGTTTTAAAGGTTTATGTATATATATGTATGTATCACACATTTCATGTCAGTAGCCCTCAGAGGTACCCAGATGTTACAGGTTGTATCTTCTCTTTCCCTATTTACATTACTGTTCTTACTTATGCTTTCATGTCTTACATACTCAGAACTTTATTCGTACTGACGTCCTTTTTATTTGTGGACGCTGCATGTCGTGTTGCAGGTCCTGATAGACAGGTAGACGTAGCTCCCCCACCACAATAGGCTTTCCAGTTCAGCGGTTATAAGCAAGATCCCTTCTCCGGACTTGCCGTGGTCTTGGTATGCATCTTTGTTATAGATATTATGGGTATGTCGAGGCCTTGTTCTGGCTATGTTGCATTACTTATGCTCCTTTAGAGGCTCATAGACAGGTGTCGGCTTATGTATAGTTTGGTATGCCTTGTCAGATGATTTTTGTTGTATAGTCTTTCATGAAAGCGTGGTAGCTCCTAACTTACATATAGTTTCTTGGCACTCTTGTTATCCCATGTTATGTATGTTCATTCCATTATCTTTAATTGTTTGGTGTTCATAATCCATATCTACCACTTATATTGATCTCCGCGTCCCTTAAAGATAATAAGAAGGTCAGATAAAATGTACGTTAGTGCTCGACAAGTATGGACCGGGTGCTAGTCATGATTCTCCAGTTTGGGTTGTGACAAACTTGGTATTAGAGCAGGTCTGTCCTAGGGGTTGTCTATGAGCCGTGTCTAGTAGAGTCTTATTTATGCGTGTGTTGTGCACCACACTTATAAGCAAGAGGCTACAGGGCATTTAAGACTGTTACTCTTTCTTCTTTCTCTAGAATGTGTGGTAGAGCTTAGTCGTAAGAACTCAATTTCCTCAATTCTATCTTATTTATAATACGACGATGCATACATCTAGAAAAACGGTTGGTAAGCGATTGCATGTGGTTGTGAAAGAGTTGAGTCAGAGGAACTCGATTTTGCTTGATGCCTATGATGAGTAAATGTAAGGTCTTCAGTAGATTAGTGTGTATTAAATGGGTAAACCTCATGATAAGAATACTTAAGGCAAAGAATATCTATCCACCCCTATGGTGAAAAGAAATGAGAGATTCAGAAGATAGATAAAAGTTTCAACAAGAAAAAGAAGCAAGATGAAGAAGGGTACGAGGTGCCCAGTTAATGAAGATTGTAAGTATTTACGATTCAAGAAGATAAATACAAGCATATTGAATTACCTACAATTGTAACAGAGGTATGTACAATTGGCCATCCCCGTCTAAATTATGCCCTATGGGAGCTAACTGAAATAATTTAAGAGAAGGATAGGATATCAGGATCCAGCTGGGATTAGAGTAACCAAAAATTGTGGATAGATTGTTATCATTATTTAACATTTTTGAAGGGTAGTGCAGGACATGGTAATGGTTCTCATTGGGAGATAGCCAGATGGTCACTCTAGAATAATACAGTATGATATGAATACTAGAATGTTCAGGAAGTTCAAAAGATATCCTAGAAGGGAGGAATATTTACCTTAGGATGACTCCTACCCCTAGTAAAGAGAGAATGTTAGTCGACCCAAGGTCTAATGAGATGGTGCAAGGGGATCTAAAAGCGAAAGACTTTTTTGTTGATGTTTTTAGAATAAGGTAATAGACAGAGATATTAGCAGGAGAATAAGAAGAGAGTAAATGAAGCATTATGAGTAAGATGTGATAAATGAGTGATAACGGTAAATGAAAATATGACAGGATGACAAAGGCTATAGTCAAGTGAAGGAAACGATAAGAGGAGACATGCCTTGAGACAATAAAAGTATAAGTCGTAAAGCCATACCCTCATTTTGGGAAACGAGTTGGCGATGCAAACGTGATTACCAGAAGGAAGAGTGAGACCCTCAAAGTAATAGAAATTAGTATGGGCTAGTGAACAAGATGAACTGAACATGAATTAGGGACCGAAGGAATTGGTAATAGTCGGCATCATTTCATAGATCGTGTTTCGACAGTAATAGAATGAACAATAGAAGAATAACCTTTAAAGGCCATTCACGAAGACACTTCCCTAAAGCAAGCACTATGAGCAGAGTTAGGCTTAAGGGACTAGATGTGCCAGTTACACCAGGCGTCACCTTTGTGCATAAGAAATTCAATTATCCCTGGTGTTAAAGGTTTACCGCAAGGCGAGTAATATGTGTGTGAAGATGTGGAAATGTCACGACCCAAAATCCCACCTTCGGGCCATGACTGCGTCTAACGTTGAACCCGCTAGACAAGCCAACGTTTGAACTAGATAAAATTCATTAACAACTAACACAGATAAGACAACTAAAGCATCGATGGTCAACAATATGAAGGTTAACAAATAGCCAAAAATACATAGCAATTTCGAAGTAAAACCCATATACAAATCCCAGAACTGGTGTCACATACTCACGAACTGTCTAATAGATTACTGAAAACAAAGGTCTAAAAATAAGTACATAGGATTGTCTTTGAAAAAAAAGTAAGACAGAGCTGAAAGTGAAGAGTAGAAGGTGACGCCAAGGCCCACGAGCGTCTGCGGGTCTACCTCGATGTCTCCTGAATGAATTGATGAGATGCTCCGACCGTCAGTGATCACCGGGTCCGGCTGCGTAGTCTGCACAACATAAAGAAGTGCAGGTGTAGCATCAGTACAACCGACCCCATGTACTGAGTAAGTGCCGAGCCTAACCTCGGCGAAGTAGTGACGAGGCTAGGACCGACAACAATATATGTACCTGTGCAATTCTATATAATAACAGGAGAATATCGACGGAAATAAGCAAGTAAGACAGATACGGGGAGAACATGCTGGGGGTCAAAGGGGCAACAAAAAAATTCTAGTACGGTAGAACAGGGTAATAACTAAAATGTAAAGATAAAGGCAGGAATTTAACTTCTCAAACCAGATAATGAACAACAAAAGGCACAGCATGTCCCCTCGTGCATAANCACGGAATGTCCCCTCGTGCATATAAAATAACACCCGGCACGGAATGTCTCCTCGTGCATATAAAATAAAACTCGGCACGGAATGTCCCCGCGTGCATAACCTCACAATCACTCGGCACGGAATGTCCCCTCATTCATATAAAATAACACTCGGCACGGAATGTCCCCTCGTGCGACAAATAATAAAACAAAGCAACAGAATGTCCNCATCAATTACAACTCAACAATGCCCGACAAGGGTCTCAGCTATAACCAACCTCGCATCAGACTTACAATTTCAATAGCGTAAGCCTCGACTGAAACAAGAAACTCAATAACTTTTTCACGTCATGAAACAACATCAAGGTATCACTTTTAACTCATCAATTACTCATAGTGCGGAGAATATCAAGAACACCGTAAGTTTTATCACAATTGACTCACGGGAATGCTTGACCGCAAAATATAGGCACTCGTCACCACGCCTATACGTTGGACATGAATTACACATAGCAAATAAGACTTTATACCTAATCCCTCAAGCTAAGGTTAGGCCAAACACTTACCTCGGCTCTGAAAATGCAAGCCAAGCCTCAATAACAGCCTTTCCTTTAGAAACCGACTCCGGAACGGTATTATCTAGACATAATCAACCCAAGTATATCAATAAAGGCTCAATAAATCAAACCCATAGCCTAATTATTTATTTCAAAGCATTCTTCCTAAGATTCCAAAATTTGACCCCGGGCCCGCTTGGTCCAAACACGAGGCTCGGACCAAAACCCGATCACCCATAACCCTACGAGTTAGAATATATAATCTATTTTATGATTTGATCCCAAATTGAGGTTGAATCACCCAAGATTCTCACAAACCCAACTCTACCTAAAATCCCTAATTCCTACTTTGATTCCATGATTTTTGGCCTAGAATCTAGTGATTAGTTGATGAAAATAAGAGGAAATGATGTTAACAATACTTACCTAGGGAGTTATGGAGGTTGGGGAGCTTGATTCTCGGTTATGGAGGCTTGGGGAAGAAAAGAGAAGTGGAAAATGGAAAGAATCCCGAGATGGTTCTGTTTTTGGGTTATTAAAATCACTGGAGGGATTTACCCTTCGCGTTCGCGGGCCACTGGCCACGTTCGCGAAGGGTTGGTAGCTGGGAATTATGCGTTCGCGGAACCAGGGCCGCGTTCGCGTAGGTCTGACTCCCTAACCTTCCGCGTTTGCGTGCCTCTGTCCGCGTTCGCGAAGAACAACCTACCTGACCCCAGA
>ML256849.1:0-92646 GCA_005239495.1 Nicotiana undulata
GTATTGGGCCTAGCTGTGGTTCATCTTGTTTCTACGGCCTTACCCCATGTTGTTATTGTATTCTGCACTTTCATTGCTATTATTGTTCGTTGGCTTGCCTAACCTCGCCGTTAGGCGCCATCACGACCTGGACCGGTTTGGGTCGTGACAAGCTCACCGTGAAGTCAGGTCCAATATAGACTCAGAATCAAGCTCCGGTCTGATAACCAGCCTCAGAACATGTACAATTAAGTACAGAAGCGTAGCATGAGTACATAATAAATATGTACCCAGTGAGTATCCCGTCTAATCTCGAAAATGTAGTGACGAGAGGTCGACTTGACACTCACTAGGGTCCAACAATATAAATTAACAAGGTATGGTAACAACAGTAGGCATATGAGGATGATAAAGATAGTAAACATTTAAGGTGATTGCAGTTCAAATAAATTCTGTAAGTAAATAAACAATTACTAATTCATTTTCTCCCACAAATCTGTCATTTCAATATCCATGAAATCATTAACAATTTAACATGCGCATACGGGATAAGGACAACCGGCCTAAGCCATCATCATAATCATATCTGTGCACTGCCGATGGTCGAACAGCCCGAACCATTATATATATTTCAATCCGCCATGGCGTACGGCCCGCTCCCATGAGAGTGGGGGAAATAACACTCCGCTCGCGGAATGTAAATTTGCGAAGCGGTCACATGCACACAAAATTTCCTTATAAATTACTTTCCAGTGAAAAATTCCTTTTAAATTATCAAATTCCATGACCTCAGGAACAAAGCTACATATAACATGAATTCATGAAGCATATATTTCATTTCAAGGAATAATACAAGGCATGATGTGGACCTAACTACCCGGACATAACAATAATAGCCGCTATGTACGGACTCTCGTCACTATGTACGTACGTAGCCCCACAAACATTTAACACATAGCATTTAAATCACCCAGGGGGACAATTCCCTCTTACAAGGTTATAAAGGAGACTCACCTCGTGTCGAATCTACTCCCTGGGTCAAGAAAGTGCCCGAAACTCCAAACTCGTCACCCAAGGACTCGAAACTAGCCAACTGTTACATAAATATGTCAATTTGTACTCAAAATCACGGAATTCTCCTATTTACTAAGTTATTTCATCTTACTTTGAAAAATCCTAACATACACCTCCGGTCCCACATGCTCGGATTCTGGAAATTTGCGAAAGAATCAATTACCCATAACCTAAGGATCATAAATATATAGTTCTTACGTGAGTTCATAGCAAATTTCTTGGTAATTCTCTCAATTTTCATAAAACCTAGGGTTTTAATCTAACCCATGATTTTTCTCTAATTAGTGTGTTAATCCACCTAAAAGTTCAAGTATTCAACTTAAATTATAGTAGAAACCACTTACCTCTCAGTTTCTAGGTGAAATCCCCTCTTTGAAAGCTCCAGAAATCGCCCCAAGTGAAGAAAAATAGCTAAAATAGGACTAAGTCCCGTTTAAAACTAACACTGCCCAGCTGCTCCTTCAGTGCGATCGCAGCTGGGGCAGTGCAATCGCGGAATTCAACTGGTCAAGGCCCCTGAGGGTCTACTGTGTGATCGCAGAGGGGTACGTGCGATCGCGGAGAGCAAGCTCGGCCAGGCCTGTGCGATTGGGGGGGAGGGGGGGAGGGGGTGCGATCAAGGAGAACAAAATTGGGCCAGGCTATAAATCACCCCTGTGCGATCACACACAGGCCCATGCGATCGCACATGGAATTTTCCATACCCCTGCCAACTCTTCTGTGCGATCGCACTAATGCACCCGCAATCGCACTGAAGGAAACCAATCAGTGAAAAATCTGGTGTTTTGAATTTAACTTTGGGGGGTCCGAAACTCACCCAAGCCCCTCGGGACCCCGTCCAAAGGCACTGGCAAGTCTGTACTCATGATATAGAGTCACTCGAATTTTTTGGAATGTGAAAAACAACAACGAAACTAAGAATTTTACCCTAAAACCAAATCAAATCAAACTTTGAACTTGAAGTTCTAGAATTCGCTTTCAATGCGCCGAACAGACCAATACTACTCGGAATGACACCAAATTTTGCAAGCAAGTCATAAATGACATAACAGAACTATTCCCGGTCTCGGAATACTTTTTGGACCTCGGTAACACAAAAACACGTTCCACACCTAAATTCTTAAACTTAAGGAATCATATTTCACTATTTGGCGCCGAAACGCTCCCGGGTCATCCAAAACCCATTCCGAACATACACCCAAGTCCGAAATCATCATACAAAGCTACTGGAACCGTCAAAACTCGATTTCGAGGTGTTTTACTCAAAATGTTGACCGAAGTCAAACTTGGCCTTAAAGGTCAACCTTAAGGAACCAAGTGTTCCTGTATCACTCTAAACACTTCCGAATCCCGAACCACCCATTCCTGCAGGTCACAAATCATCATAAGCCGCTATGGGAAGTCTTATTTAGGGGAACGGGTTCTGAATACGCAAAACGACCGGCCGGGTCATTACACATTCTACTTGGGAGGGTACCTTTGAGCTTTGGATTTTGTTCTCTTGATAAGTCTCTCATTTGCATTTCAAGCTTTTGTATAGAAGCGGTATGTGACCCCACAAGTTCAGAAATGTGTTTCATTGTAGCGTCGTCTCTTTTTTTATTTTGCAAGATTGTTTCAAGAATTCCTTCTAACTTGGATTCACTTGAAGAACCCTCCTTGTAGTGCAATGAGTTAGAATATTTCCCCTTTGGTGGAACATAGGTGTTGGAACTCCGGTTGGCATAATTGTTGTTGTTGTTTCTCCAATTTCCTTGACTTGACCCACCTTGATCATTGCGCCAATTTTGTTGGCCTTGCCGTTGCAGGTTTGGCTTCCATTGATTTTGTTGGCGATAACCACTTTAAGAATTATCAACATAGTGGGCTTCTTCGAACTCTTGATTTCCTATTGGTTGCATGTCTTCCACAACATTTACCTTCTTTGTCTAACTTTACGTGAACATCTTGGTTAGCACATCAATGTTTGTGACAAGACCGGCAATCAATTGCTCTCTCTCTTGGTTTTCTTTGATCATGTTGGTTAGATATGGAGTACTGTATGAAATTCCACCACTGGCATCTTCAGAGTGCCATGCTTGATTGTGTTTGATCATTTTGTCTAGAATCTGTGTAATCCTGGGGAATGTTTTGTCCATGAAAGATCCGTCTGCTGCGCTTTTAGCTATGGACTGGGACAGTGGATCCAAACCCATGTAAAATTTCTCCATCAAAATAGTATCCAGAAAACCATGGTTCGACGACCTCACTAAGTACAACTTGAATCGGTCCCTCGCCTCATATAGGTGTTCTCCTGGTAATTGTTTGAAGAAAAAGATTTTATCTCTGAGCTCGGACTTTTTTTTTGTGGGAACCACTTGGATAAGAAGGCACGAACAAGTTCGGGCCAAGAAGTGATAGAATAAGGAGGTAGATTTTGAATCAATTTTCTCGCCTCTCTAGTTAATAAGTATTTGAACACCCGCGGTCTCAGGGCATCGTCTGTCACATTGTTTTGTTTATTCATGGCGCACACACCCAAGAAATTCCTAAGGTATTGCGTTGGATCATCATTTGTAGAGTTTCTAAATAATCTTTCTGCCTTGAGCATTAGGATTAACCCGTGCTCTACTTTGAATGTAGCAGCTTCAACCCGCGGAGGGAGAATAACGTTAGTATGATCAATGTATTCCTCAATGTACGCAAAGGGATTCTCCTCATCATCATAATCGGTCATTCTCACCTAGCACACTAAGCAAAGAAAGAAAAATGTGATAGAATAGAAAACTATGTAAAGTAAAGTGCACACTAGTTAGTAATTTCAAGACCGTATTCCCCGACAATGACGCCAACATTTGATACGCTCAAATTACACTTTAATAAATAGTGTAAAGCGGTCGATGTCAAATATAATAACCCAACTAGGTTGGGTTCGAATCCCACAGGGAATAGGCGTGAAAAGATTACTTGAATAGAGTGAAGCTTAACTTAAATCGTAATTAAATTTGTTAGCTTAAAAAGAGTATTGTAATGGAGTGAAGTAAGAAAAAGTATAGTTTTTCTAAGATTGTAATAAATTTGATTAACTAAACCAAGGTTGTGTCCCCTTCAATGAAATGTAATGCTATCGGTGTTAATATGATATATTTCTAATGGAAGGTCCTTTTGATATGCAAATGATTTCTAAATGACCACCCAATATTTTCCAATAGTTGGGTAGTATTTTCTCTTTATGATTTTTCCAAATATAAAAGAGTTGCGATTAAGAAAAATCAATTTGTGCCAAATAAAGTTCACTTATTCCTAAGAGATTCTATTAAACAAGGTTTAACGCCTTGAGTTTTTGATATTTACTTCTACCAAACCCTAACCAACTTTTCCAAGTAAAGAAAGAGTATAGTGGTACTTGTTAATGTTTGCAACCACCAACAATAAATGAAGAATGAGAAATAAATATATATCAACCAATCATTATATATATATATATATATATATATATATATTCAATTGTAAACACCCATTAATATTACACCCATTTAGGGTCCACAACCTTAGTATTTAAAACTAGCCACTCATGTTAAAATACAAAAAGATAATAATATTCAATGTCATAATGCTTACAAAAGTGCAAGATTCTTCCTTATAAAGCGTCCAAAAAAATGGACTATTCAATGCCTTGTATTGTAGATTCATTTTCAGACATGATGCCCCCACAAAACCCTAATAAATCTATTTATAGTGGGCTAAAAATCGGGGTCAATTTTGGACAAGATTGCCCATGCAGACACATTATGCGACCGCATATCTGTCGCATAACAGGTTGCGGTCCGTATATTCCTCAAGTCCATCGCAAATCTTCAGATCCAAGTTCCAGGTCCCTATCACAAAAAAGGTATGCGGTTCGCATTGTTGATATGCAACCGCATTTTTCCATTGCATACTGTGATAGCAGCCTTTACTGCAATTCTGCGATCCATTATGCAGCTCGCAAACATGTTATGCGGTCGCATAATGGACCGCTTAATCTCCACTTCATATAGCCAAATGGACTGTTTCAATCTGCGGTTTCCCCTCGTGATTTGCGGTCCATATGTGAGTTATGCGGTCCGCATTTGAGTTATGCGGCTGCATCCTTATATTCTTTTTGCTCTTTTGCGGCTTTTTGACTTCATTTCCATATTTTCGGGTCCTCAAGCCTCATGTACTGCAAAACATCAAAACTTCATAAGAATTAACGAACAAATGCATTTAAAACGAGCTAAAATCAAAGTAATTGGTATTAAATGTGCCGAAATTCTACGACACATCAACCACATAATCAAATATAATTGTAATTACCATTTTCAAGGTGAACACACATAAATACATGTCATAAGTTCATAGTAAGTACAACCTTTCTTTCCAACAGTATATATGTTAAATCATCGCGCTTTAAAAGCCGATTTTAGTAAAAATCATTTCAGAATATTTTTCCAATAGTTTCAATAGAAATTCAATAAGTTTAGAGTAAAAGTGATAAAAATCATAAATAGCCTCTCGGGCAAAGACATGTATCATAAACCGCCCCGCGGGCATAACATCACAATCACTCATAATCAGCCCCTCGGGCAACCCCACAACCACTCATGCCTCCCAATCACGCGTCACTGGCACTCAGTAGGTACCTACGCTCACTGGGGGTGTACAGACTCCAGAGGGTGTCATACAGCCCAAGCGCTATACTAAGCCATCTCGTGGCATAATCAGTCAGACCCTCGGCCTCTCATATATCATCAATCAGTACAACATGCTGTGGCGCGCAACCCGATCCCATGATATCCTTAAAACACAGGCCCTCGGCCTCACTAAGTCAGAAACCTCTCAAGACACTCGGACAATCAGTAAAACATGAAGCTCAGCCCCAAAATATCATTTTATGCAACAAAACTGAGTAAATAAGACCGAGTTATGAAATCAGTGAAACACAACATGACTTAGTGCAAATCTTAAAAAATACAGTGAGGAAATAGTAGTAAAAAGCCCCTGAGGGTCCAAACAACTTGGCACGAGGCCCAAATATGGCATTCAGTCCAAAACATAGTAATATTTTCTAAAACAAAAATTATCATATAGTTTCCAGTCAAATATGCAACTTAATAGTTGCTACGGGACGGATCAAGTCACAATCCCCAACGGTGCACGTCACATGCTTGTCATCTAGCATTTGAGCCACTTCAAAATAGTGAAACGATGTGAAATCCTGGGTTTCATACCCTCAGGACAAGATTTACAATCATTACTTACCTCAAACCGGATGAAATATCTACTCCGCGATGCCCTTGCCGCCCGACTCGGCCTCAAATCGCCCTGAATCTGTCCAAAATCAGAATCACATCGTCAATTCTTGCTAAAGGAACAAAACCCATGCGAAAATTATCAAATTAAATCGAAAATCCAGAAATTGGCCAAACCTGACCCTCGGGCCCTCATCTCGGAATCCGATAAAAATCATAAAACCAGAATCCTTACCATCTCACGAGTCCATACATACCAAATTCATCAAAAACTAACTTCGTTTGACCCCGCAATCACCCAATTCTTAGTCTCAAGTTTCAAGCACTAATACCCCCAATTTTCACCCTTAAGTCCCACCAATTTCATGCTTAATCAGTCAAATCTACCATAAAATCAAGTTTTTAGGTTCAACAAGCTTACCTCCACAAATAACCCCTTGAATCCCTCTTCAAATTTCTCCTAAAAACTCGAAACCCGTATGAAAAATGATGAAGAATGGCTAAAATTCGCGAAGGCTGGAATTTATACTTTCTGCCCCAGGGGTTCCGCATCTGCGGTTCAAATACCGCATCTACGACCAAATATCCGCATCTGTGGACTTCACTTAAGGCTCCCCGTCCGCACCTGCGATCGATCCTCCGCACCTGCGGGCTCGCAGATGCGACTCTCCTTCCGCTTCTGTGATAAGACCCAAGGCCTCCCAAACTCCTCACCTGCGACACAAAACGGCACATGCGATCGCCGCACCTGCGATCACCCTTCTGCTGGTGCGGAAAACCAGAAACAACAACAATACCAGCATATTTCCAAAGTCCTAACTCCCTGATGGCCATCCGAAATCATCCAGAGCCCCTCGGGGCCTCAACCAAATATATCAATACCTCATATAACATCACCCGAACTTAGTCGAACCCTCGAAACACTCAAAACAACATCAAAACACCAAATTAACCTGAAATTTAAGCTAAGGATTTCTAAACTTCTGAAATTCACCAATGATGCCGAACCCAACAAAACCACGCACGAATGGCCTGAAATATTTGCACACACATCACAAGCGACACTACGAACCTATTCCAATTTCCGGAATGCCATTCTGACCCCTATAGCTAATTTTCCACTGCTGGCCGGAAATCGCCAAAAATCCAATTTCGCCAATTCAAGCTTAATTCTACCACGGATATCCAAATACACTCTTAAGTTCTAAATCACCTAACAAAGCTATTTGAACCATAAAAACTAAATTTGGAGATCAATTACCTATAAATCAACTTCCGGTTGACTTTTCCAACTAATTAACCAACTTAAGAGACTAAGTGTCTCATTTCTCTCCAAACACTCCAAACCCAAGCCAATCAACCTAACATAACATGAAAGAGCTGAACCACACATAATGAAGCAGAAATGAGAAAAACAGGCCTAAACTCTCGGAACGACCAGTCGGTACATCCTCTAAATACATATATAACAAACTGAGAATATACCTTTGTTCATGCATCTCTCGAAAGAAATTATTTGCAATCAGCTAGCGTGGTACATTTTGGCCAAGTGCACTTTCAAAAACATACGCCAATCTCAAGACATCTTTGCTTGTACTTGTGGAATATTAATGTTATAGAACTTTAGTAGCATATTTGAAAAGAAAGATACCTTCTCTTGACTAGTGGACCCACATAGAAGTATGCCTTTGATTAATTATGTCTATACATGTGATAATTAGTACCTTGATTCCATAATTAGTACCTTGATTCCATGGAATTGTATTTCTCTATTATAGAAGTATACACGGACAAGGCTTGCAATAGCAACTCCATCGATACGGGATACTGAAAATTGTACAGAAGTCAACTTTTCTTCTACTTAAAGAATCATAACTGGAAAATGATTTTAATCCAACTAGGAAAAAGAACACTAGAGCCTCCTCTTTAACACCTCATCCCACATCGGTACTATTCCACTAATAACCGTATTTGGAGATCTATATAACCGATGTGCTCATGGTTTTGTAATGACTCGACCGGTCATTTTGAGCTCTAGCACATTCTTTGGCGGTTCGAGACCATGAGCAACTTGACTTCAAGTATTATGACTTGTACGCATGGTCGGAATTGAAATTCGGGAAGTTCGGAGTGGATTTGGAAAGAGAATTCTCATATCGGAAGCTTTAAGTTGGAAGAATCGGACTTAGAGCTGATTTTGAGCAAACGACCCTGGAATGGAATTTTGACGATTCCAATAGTTTTGTATGGTGATTTCGTACTTATGCGCATGTTCAAATTTGGATTTGGAAGTCCGTAAGACAATTCGGCGCATTCTGGTAAAAGTTAAAAAAATAGAAGATTTTTGGAAAGTTTGACCGAGAGTCGGCTTTTTGATATCGGGGTCGGAATCCAATTATTAAAATTGGAACAACTCCATTATGGTATTTATGACTCGCGTGCAAAATTTAAAGTCATTCCGGATTGATTTGATACGTTTCGGCGCAAAATATAGAAGTTGGAAGATTTAAAAACTCTCAATTCGATTCGATGCGCGATTCGTAATTTCGGTATTGTTTGACATGGTTTGAATCCTCGACTAAGTTATTCTGTATTTTGGGACATGATGGTGTAATTGGTTAAGGTCCCGAGGGCCTCAGGTGAATTTCGGAAGGTTAAAGGAATAGATTTCGGACAAAGGAGCTGTTGATTTTCTGCTGCAAAAGCTGTTTTTGGACAGCAATTGGTGCGATCACATAGCTGACTTCGGAAGCTTATATATAAATATCTATAAGGAATCTGAATATTATCAAAACATGAAAGTTGTAGCCCTTTGGTTCTTGTTTCCAAAAAATTAAACCATTTATCATTAGGACATTTGATCTGAAAGTTATGATCGATTCATAATGGTTGGTGAAGCAGTTTTGCCAGAAACTTTTGATGCGTGGAGACGACTTTGGAAGCTCATATCTCGGAATATATAAGGATTTATATGGTGTACAGACTATCAAATAAAATATCTTCGATTCTAGTTTCTAAATCTTCAAACCGTACGTCATTTGGATATTTCTACAAGGAGTTATCGGAGTTTTAATAGAAGGTGTGCATCGAGGGAACTTGTAATAGGATGTACAACCTGCACAGCGCAAGGTACAACTCGATGAAGCACATGTGCCTATACAAGGCAATCACGGGCAGCAACTATTTTTTAAGATTTTCTTGAGCTAGGGATTGGTTCTTTCATGGTGGATTCGACCTTGGGGACTACTTAACAATACAAGGTGAGTTTTATTGGGTATTTTAAGTTGATAACATCCTATTAACACTAGTATTAACATCATTCAATCTTTGAAATCCCAAGAAATCCTTCAAGTTGTTCAAGAACACCAAATTTCCCAAACATTAAATTTTTAAGGAAAAACTTCAGGAAGGTAATACTAATGCTTCAAGCCCATTTCTTATGAGTCGGTGAGAGTAATTCTAATATTTGTTTCAAGTTGTTATGGTTGGATAATTGATTTCATAAACCCTAGTTCATGGCATGAATAGTGTTCTTGAGAAAATGAAGGAGAGATAAATAGTATTTTTAGAAATGAAATTAAAGGATGCAATGAACCTATGGAATTATTTTCTAGCTTAATTGTAAGTGTTCAATTAAGTAATCACCAAATTGAATATTTTGGAAATGTTGGTTAAGAAAGACGATGTATAGTAACTTGACGGTGTTGGAGAATTAATGTAGTATCATTGATGACTTCAAATGGGTATTAAATGATAAGAGTGGAGTTGAATGTGCTATTAGACGATTTGAGCTGGAGTCTTGTAGCCAACTTGTGAGCCATAAATAGATGTTGATAAATATTTTTGAGTCATATTTTGATTGTAATTGAGATTGTAACTGTAGATATCAATTTGTTGGTGGCGTAAGAGCATTTTACTCAATGTTACGATGTCGAGGAGGATTAAAAGCTTGTGAATGTTAATAAAGCGAAAGCGAGTTTTGGAGCGTTGGCCATCGGTCGAGTTGTTTGAAAGGCTTGGGAGCCGGCTATGGAACTCCGGAGCGAGGTAAGTCTCCTTTCTAACCTTGTAAGAGGAAATTGTCCCCATAGGTAAAATAATTAATTATGTGCTACTATTTGTGGGGGCTACGTATGCACGAGGTGACGAGAGTCCGTACGCAGCTACTAGTTATGCCTATGTCCGGGTAGTTTTAGGCTTACATCATGCCTTGTTGATATTATATTTGATTTGTGTTTATTGTTTGCTTGAGTAGGAGATGGATTGAGCATTCTTATTAAATATTTTTTTAAGGAGTCGAAAATTGTTACAAAAAATGGGAATCTTGAAAGTTTTTATTGAAATTTCATATTTTGAAAAGAATGGAAGAATACTTTAATAACTTGAAAAATTTATGTGTAACCGCGTCGCATGTATGGTTCGCGAGCGGGGTGTTTCCTTCTACTACTCTTATGGGATCGGGTCGTTCACCTCAGCAGGATTTATGTACCACACTCTTATGGGAGCGGGCCGTTCGCCTCGAGAGGTTAATAGATGCATCTCTGTTTCACTACGTTCGACCCTTCGGCAGTGTACAATTTACTTTTATGTTGGATCGGGCCGTACTCCTCGGCATTTCCTATATATACATTATCCTCATTGAATCGTTCGTAATATTTGGATAGAAGCCAGTGTATCTGAGGGTTTTTTCCTTAATTGAAGTATAACAACCTCTTTGATGAAACCCCCTATATCTATGTATATGTTTTGGTTACGGAAGGAATTTGCTAATTGAGAGCTGGGTGAATTGTAAGGAGGTAATCATACCACATAATTTATACTTCTTTGTTTTATATATTTACTCTGTTTCATATTTATTCATTTCGTTGCCGTACCTGATATTATTGGATCACTAGTAAGTGTTGGAGTCGACATCTCGTCACTACTTCTTCGAGGTTAGGTGGGATACTTACTGGGTGCGCGTTATTTTTTTACTCATACTACACTTGTTGTACATTTTGATGTACAGGTACATGTATGGACTGTGGCCTTGTGGGAATAGCGGTGTGGTTGATTCAGAGACTTAGGCGAGCTGCATCCCTCGAGACGGCTCGCAGCCAGCAGAGTGTCCTTCAGAGTATTGTATTTTCTTTTCTGCCCAATTTGTATTCCGGACAATTATTGTATTGCATTTGTTTCCTAGAAATGCTCATGCGCTTGTGACACCGGGTTCTGGGATGACTTTGGGATTTATTTATTAATTGAATAATTTAAGACATTGTTGTTTACTTAGTAAAGTTTATTGATTAATATTTAATGTAATGAAAAGAAATGATTTAAAATACTAAAATAGAAATTTAATTAACTTTTTATGTTGGCTTGCCTGACAGAGGTGTTCGGCCCCATCATGACCTTTCATAGGATTTTAGGTCGTGACAACATGGTATCAGAGCGCTAGGTTCCCTTAGGTCTCACGAGTCATGATCAAGTCTAGTAGAGTCTTGCGGATCGGTGCGGAGACGTCTGTACTTATCTTCGAGAAGCTATGAGGCTGTTAGGAGTACTTCCCTTCTTGATTCCTCATCATGCATTTTGATTCCTTTGAGGCTTATGCATATGTTTCCTTCCCACTCCATCTTACGCGAAGCGCTTGCTATAAATCGAAAATTGAGGGATGGCAATGGTACTACAGATGTGGTGCATGATGTTTCTCCTTGCGTACTTGATGGGGTTATTGTCATATCCTTGCGAAATGTCGTTCTATCATTTTAGCTCGGTTTTGATATTTTAGTTCCGATGGAGGAAAGACGACCGAACTATGAATGTCAGGTTTGTGTTGAAGGAGTAATGAGACTTGGTGTTTTCAAGTGTGGTGGAATTTTCGTATATGATGAGGTATCGTCGTCCTTGATTGAATGTGTTAAGTTCGTCGGTGTTATGATCTTCTGTAATTTGCCTTTGGGGTAGGATGTTGTGAGATAGTATTGGAGAAGCGGCTGTCAGAGATCGCGGAGTGCGGTGGTTCAGGATTGAATGGGTATTTCTAATGCTGACAGCTCGAGAAGGAGGATCTTCGGAAGGGGTTGAAGTTAGTAGCAATCCATCGGTTCAAGTGCTACAGAGATAGATATTGATCTAAGGCAATAACTGGGAAACAAAGAATGGGGAAGGACATGTGGGAAGTGTCAGGCGGTGGTTAAATTTCTAGAAGGCTAGGTGTAAGAAGCGAAGTTGAGTAGTTCCTTAAAGGAGTGAGTTTGACAAAAGTGGGAGAGTGGAAGCATAGTATATGGGTTCTGTGGTAGGATAGTTGCACACCTTGAGGAAACGTTTAGAGTGAATTTGAAAATTTTAGTGGAAGGTGATTGGGTCCACATGCTTAATTTGAAATATTGGCTATTATACGGCGGGAGATTAGATGCAACAAAAATGAGTTGCTTGATATGAAGAAGGATGCAATATAACTTTGAATTAGAAGTTATTGTTGCACATTTAGTTGATATCCATAAGGAGTGAATGGACTAGTACAATTGATGAATGAAAATGGGCTCAGGATGGGTCATTGATCTCGTAGTGATTGTACCCCGTGCAACGACGTTGGAAGATGTCGGCATGTAATTTCCATATGGGAGTTATATCTTGTGAGAAGTTCAACGGTCGCGTGGTTGGCAATGCTTCTGCAAAGGATTTTACTGACTATCTAGTAAGGGGTTAAATATATGGATGTTGCTAGAGATTCAAAGTGTTCATTAAGTGCTAACAGAAGGATTTCGAGTCCGTGTTATGGTTAAGTATCAAGCTTCTGGAGTGGATTATAAAAAAGGGCTTGGAACGTTCTATGTTATCTTCGGTATGCGGTGTAGCATTGGAGAAAATGGAAGAAAATAACTTCGGACTCATAGAGGAAGTATCAGAATGAGTGTACCAGTTAGCAACATTTGAATTGGCATGATGGTGGTAGTGTCAGTTCCTTCAGCGTGTTAAGTTATACATGTTAATAGTGGCGGTGTGTGCGAGGCTTGACGATCGCCGTAATTGATTTTATGTGGAGGCATGCGAGTATTATGGCATGTTATGTACAGATGGATCCCAGGAGAGTTATGGTGGGTTAGATCACTACTTGAGATTGGTATTTTCAGCGGGTATGAGAATTCAGTCAAGTGTTGCTATGGTTCTCTTGAAATGATTAAGTAAAATGTTTCTATATGATGAAGTGTTTACCCTATCGGTTAGTCCAAAAATTAAGATGAAATTCTTGGGCTTGCACGCATTGGTAGGATAGGTGTAATGAAATTTGAAAGCTGAGGATCAAGGTTGACGTTTAGGGTTAACAAGAATGTCACGAGCTCGGATGAGTAGGAAAGGATTCAGACGTTGGAGTAAGCTGGTATTATCTTTGGCGTCACCTGAGATTGGTGTCCTGTGTAAGAGGCTTTGTGTTCTGACTTGCGGCTTCTTGATTTGCTTTACATCGTCAGTGCAACCGGTTGTATGGATTTGCAGACTTGTCACCGTGTGTGGAAGGTTGTGGGAGCGTGACCGTGGGAAGATTGTATGAGTGTGACAGGTAGTCACTTAGTTTATCAAAGATTTGAAACCAAGTGTAAAGATTGTGGTGATATTGTTAATTTGAGAATTTATGCCCGAATGGCACTCAGTTTATTGGGGTGTGGACTGTGGAGGTTTACTCCGGTTATGATGGGTGCCTTGTGTGTTATGGAAAGAAAGGGGTTATTATGGACCCATGAAAGGTTATTAGCCCAATACAGTGCGATCAGAATCGACTTGAGGTCGGTGAGTGGATTTTAATATGAATGTGGGATCTATATCAGGTCTGATGTGTTCATTTCAGCATAACACTTCTTATGGAGGAGTATTTGAACGTTGGATGTTATTTCGTCGTCGCCTATTTCATGTAATGTTATATTGTGCCGCGTGAGTTGTGAAACAACTTAATAAATTTCATATGTGTTGAGGTTCCGTGTAGCGATAGTGTTATGTGAGCAGGATGGCTCTCGAGATTCAGATCACAGATCGCACCTTAGTTGTACTTGGGTTTTGTAGCGTATGGTGTTATCTGTCTCCCTAGGGATGGTATTATGCGCATGGCGTGCTTGTGTCCGACATTCGGATGTTTCATGATTATGAGCACTTTAGCTTGGTAAGTATTTCCTTATAGATTTTGTGTTTGGGTCGGGTGGCACGCTGCCACGGGTATGTTGTTTGGAGCAGGTTGCACGTCGCAACAATGTGATTTTGAGTACAATCCCTTATATCTATTTCATGTGTTTTGCTTCCTATTTTCTGAGGAAAGTTCATATTAGTTGCGTGGGTTGAGTAGTCCCTTCCAGAGTTCGTTTTCTTTATGTATCATGTAATGACCCAGCCGGTCGTTTTGCGTATTAAGACCCCGTTTCCTTAAATGAAACCTTCTATAGTGTCTATTCGTGCTTTATGACTCACGGGAGCGGGTGGTTCGGGATTTGGGAATGATTTGGATGGTTTAGGAACACTTGGTTCCTTGAGGCTGGCCTATTTGGTCAAGTTTGACTTCGGTCAACATTTTGAGCAAACGACCTCGGAATCGAGTTCTGGCAGTTCCAGTAGCTCCGTATGATGATTTAGGACTTGGGCGTATGTTCGGCTCGGGTTTCTGATGACCCGGAAGCGTTTCGGCGCCCGAAATGGAAATTAGGATTTCCTTAAGTTTAAAATTTGGCCTGGAACGGGACTTAATGCTATCGGGGTCCGAATGTAATTCCGGGACCGGAAATAGTTTCGTATAGTCATTTATGACTTGTCTACAAAATTTGGGGTCATTCCGAGTAGTATAGACCTGTCCGGCGCAACGCAATGAATTCTAGAATTTCAAAGTTCTTAAGTTTGATTAATTTGGTTTTGGGGTTGAATTTTGAGTTCCGTTGTTGTTTTTCATGTTCCGTAAGTTCGAGCAAGTCCGTATCATGAATACCGACTTGCCGGTGCTTTTGGACGGGGTCCCGGGGGGCTCGGGGGTGTTTTATACCCCCGGGAGCTAAGTTAGAAAAACCAAAACTTTTTCTGTCTGGTTTCCTTCTCTGCGATCGCAGAAGCAAGGATGCAATCGCAGAGAAGTAATTATGCTGGGCCATCCAATATTCTCTGCGATCGCAGACATCACTCCCGCGATCGCATAAGGTCCCTTTCCCAACTCTCTACGAACGCAGACTCATCCCTGCGATCGCACAAGTCACCTACCTACCCCCTACTACCTGTTCCTCTCTGCGGTCGCAGACCTCACTCCTGCGATCGCATAAGCCTACCTCCCCACCCTATGCGATCGCAGGACCCATCTATGCGATCGCATAGTGCTTCCTGGGGGCCAAGGTCATTTGTTCTCCGCGATCGCAGGCCTGATGCCGCGATCGCAGTGAATGTTTTCCTGGGCAGTACTTAAATGTCCAATTACGGGATTCTTCTTCATTATTCAATACCCAACCTCCATTAGAGCTCCTCCAAGCTAGGGAAAGGGCTGCCCAAGTTCAAATTCATCAAGGTAAGTGATTTCTAGTTCATTTTCATGACTTTTTAACATCAAATTCAAATAAAATTCTCTTCCAATTATCTTAAAATTCATAGGGATTGATAGAAAAATGTGGGGTTTTGGGAAAATAGTGAAACTTCATTTTTAGCCATATATTCCTAAATGAATTATGTAATTACGATCCTTAGGCTTCGGGTAATTCATTCCTTTGAGAATTTTCAAAACCCGGACGCGTGGGCCCGGGGTCGAAATTTGAAAAACCTTCAAGAATGCTATATTTTGGAATATCTTGTTAATTCTTATTCCTGGAGCATGAATTGACTCAATTATGCGATGTTTGGCTAGTTGTGAGCCGTCGAGAGTAGTTTCGGAATTTCGGGCGCATCTTTTGATCCGGTCCTTGGTTCGAGGAGTTCTTTTATCGAGGTGAGTCTCCTTTCTAACCTCGTAAGAGGGAAATTATCCCTCTAGGTAGCCTTTTTTGCTATGTGATCTTGTTTGGGGGCTACGTATGCACCGAGTGACGAGAGTCCGTACGTAGTGGCTATTACTGTTTCGTCCGGGTAGTTAGGATACATCATGCTCATTGTTTTCCTCTGTTGTAGCATAGATATGACTTGTATACTTGTGTGCTTGGTATTGTTGTCTTTGAACGTGGTGATACTTGGCTTGATTTAAGTGTGATAAGAGAGTCGCGGCAGAGTGACGATTGATTATATTATAGGATCGGGCCATATGCCACGACAGAGTGATGATTGATTATATTATGGGATCGGGCCGTACGCCACGACAGAGTGATGATTGATTATATTATGGGATAGGGTCGTACGCCACGGCAGAGTGATGATTGATTATATTATGGGATCGGGCCGTACGCCACAGCGAGATTGAGACTAACAGGGTGGGATCGGGCCGTACGCCACAACGAGATTGAGACTATCAGGGTGGGATCGGGTCGTACGCCACGATGAGATTGAGACTACCAGGGTGGGATCGGTCCGTACGCCACGACGAGATTGAGACTACCAGGGTGGTATCGGGCCGTACGCCACGGCGAGATTGAGACTACTAGGGTGGGATCGGGCCGTACGCCACGGCGGATACCAAAATTGTTTGATTTGAGATTGCTATTTGATGCCGGGTATTGATGTACTTGATTATTTGTTTTACTTGTCTGTGGTTTCTTTACATCCTACTTACTTTACGACTGTTGGAACTTAGTGAGTATCGAGTCGACCGCTCATCACTACTTCTTCGAGATTAGACGAGATACTCACTGGGTACATATTTATATATATGTACTCATGCTGCACTTCCTTTTCTTTTGTGTACTTGACTGTACAGGTCCGGAGGCTGGTCCATCTGATTTTCAGGCTGGTGCCAGATATTGACAGCGGGGTCATACTTCACGGTGAGCTGCTTTCCTGGCGACTTCCTAGTAGCGTCCGAGAGTTTCTTTGTTATTCTCTCTGTCTATTTCACTCAGACTGAGACCCTGTATATGCTGTAGTCATTGTATATTCAGTAGTTGCCCGTGACACTCGTGACACTAGTTCCTGGCACACACGCGGTATATATTTTTGGGGTTCTGGGATGTACATCTATACGTATGTTTTATTTCGACTTTGTATCTACTATGACTTTACCTTAACTTAAGGCTAGTATCATGTTAGTTGTTATAAACTGGTAATCATTGACCTGTTGATCGAATGGGAAGGGTATCACTTAGGGAAAGTTATATCGACTTGCCTAACCTCGCTGTTGGGTGCCATCGCAACCTGAATTAGGAATTTGGGTCGTGACATATCACGTTCGAGTTTGTAGCCTATTGGCACATTGTGGCATAATATGAGATTTTGGCAGAATTTGGGGCGGCTTATTTGTTTAACCAAAGAATAAGATCCTTTGACCAAAGCTATTTTGGGATAAACTCGGGTTACTGATAATCGAAAAGAGAATAAAATAATAAGTAAAGGAATAATATATTGATAGCAATATGCGAGAAGTAAAAAGAGTTTGTATTCGAGAGTCCAGGTCCCTTGTTTGTTACATTTTCCTCCCTTTTATAGGGAGATTCTTCTAGTATAACTTTTGGATTCCGGTAATGATGGCTCATTAATGACTAATTATTATTACATTAATGAGGCGTTACAATGGTGAATCGTAACTGTTATTTTAGGAGTTACATAACGTATATGACATTAATTGTTGATCTTCGAATCTGCCCATTATTATGTCCAGATTCGTCATGACCGTGTCTCTTCTTCTTCATTAGGTTTTCCGTGGCTGATATACTCGTGGTTGATAAATCAATTCCGTGCCTGTTGAGTTAATCTTGTACCTGCTCGTTACTTTGTCTAGATTCATTTCAACTGTGTCTCCTCCTCGCGGCTATTATATGAAAAAGTATACTAACCGTATCTCTTTTATTCCTTGCCTCCGTGTATCTTTGCATCCACATGTGCTGTTTTCTTTGGTCCACATAGTTGGCTGAGTCATCCAGATTCTGGCTACGTGTAAAGTTATTTTTTTACCAATACAGATAGTCCCCCACTTGCCATGTATTTGGCGTATAATACTTGGTAAGTGGATACGCATTTATGGCGGGAATATTTTTCCGCCGCTCTGTTCCGAGACATTGTATCCTTTATTGAACGCATTCATCGTACATTACTTCTATTTTAATGCTTCTTCCACATGTTTGTCCTTGATTGGTTCTGCAACAACTTGGCACTTTTTTGGGCTTTTTGCAGTTGCATCAGTTCTGAAGTGACACTCTTAATTATGACCTTCCTTCATTACTTTTTCATGCTTTGACGGTTGCCATTAGGTATAAATAACCGTCTTCTTTCTTTCTCTTTTACGAAACACTTCTATAATTTGATTTTTCTTGGTGAAGAAATTTTCCTTAGCTTGCATAAATATGTCTTCATCTGGTCGACCTAAAAAGGTTATTAATGTTGAAACTTTGGCGTCTTCTTCTTCTGCTTTATCTAGGAGCCGTAGAGGTGGTCGATTGAGGAGTTTAGGATCTGTTTCCACTAGAGGTTCTTCATCTCCTTTAGTTTCTCCTTCTTCTAGTAGATATTTGTGTTCTCCCAGAGGTAGATCCTCTCATTCTGTTTCTAAGGACAAGGATGATATTCGTGAACCCAGAGTTGACGAAATCATTCCTGCCGAGATAGTTTTTCCAAAAGTAAATTCTTCCATCGCCGAACAAGCTTCTTTTTTAGATAGTGTAGAGAACTATGCTACCATTGTTACAGTAGGTCATATTCATGTTGTTCGTAGGGAATTCTCCTGGGATTCTAACGCCCATTCTTGTGCCAAGTAATACCCAAAGAATCACGTCTTACAAGACGGGTTTTTCTTATGTCTATACTTACCCTTTCACATTAGGATTTCAGCCTCTTGTTGATACTGTTATCATAGAATTTTGCCTTTTTTTCAATATTTGCCTAGGACTGGTTGGTCCCTTAGTATGGCGTGTTGTTGCTTGTCTAAGAGTTTTGGCTTCAAAGGTTTCCGTTCCTTTCACCTTTCATCATCTGATGCATTTGTATTCACCTGCTCTGTTTCGGCAAGGGATTTTTACTCTGACTGCTCGGAGTAAGAGAGTTTTAGTAACCCCTGATGATGATAAAGACAGAGGTTGGTTCCTGAGGTATGTTGCTGTTCCTACTGCTGTTCTAGTGGGTGAAAATAATCTTTCCTTCCTTGAGAAGTGGAACCGTGCACGTAAGTACTTTGGTTCGCACCTGTCTTCTTTACGTAAAGTTGTATTATGTTTTTAACACCGCATTTGTTTTCCTGTTGTTTTCAGCAACTATGAATATTGTCGAGAATGTCTCCGATATTCGTAGTTGGGTAGAAAGAATGTTAATTGCTTCTCCTTCCGAGGAAAGATCCTGGAAGTACTTTTTCACAAAGTATAAATGGATTGTCAAGACTCATGGTAAGTAGAGTTTTTTCTCTTTTCTTTCCTTATCTGAATTTTGTTTAATTCTTTCTTTTTTTAATAGGTTTTCTGCCCGTGGGGCATCTTCATCGCTTCCTAAGACGTTGTTATCTCACGCCCAGAATGTCTTAGCTGGTGCTTCAAAAAGAAAGGTTCAAGGTTCTCGCTTTGGAGGGGAAGATGAGGATGAAGAAGAGGGTGCTTTAGTGCACCGGGCGAGAATAAGGCGGATAGTTTCTAACGATGAGTCTACTCCCTGCCTCTTTCTTCCGTGTTGGCAATCATGAATTCTTCTTCTCGTGATCAATCCCAGTCCCCAACTCAAGATCCTACCGAGCGTTTATTTCATGAAGGTTTTGAAATGGACCCTGATGATGTTCCCCTGGCCACCATCTATCCAGGTTTTGTTGCCGTTCCTGCTCCTCACTCTATGGCTGTTGTTCCTCCTCCCATACCTGTTATTTCTTCAGTTTCTTTTCCGTCCGTCTCTATCGAAGTGCCCGCGACTTCTTTAGCTTCTGGTCCCTCTCTCTTTTCCGTTGTCCCTTCCGTCCCTGTTTATGTGCCTTCTGTTATAGAAAAAGGGTCTTCCATCAGGGAGATGAGAAGAGTTACAATTGAGGTTCCAGCTGGTGGAAGCCTCTTCAAGAAGACTGGTGAGCCAGAGGTATGGCTTAAGACTTTAATTGGCTCTGAGGAGAGGACCAAGCTTGATAGCCACGCAACTCTTACTTGGGCCAATGAGGTGGTGCACAACTCCTTAAAGGTATGTACTTTGGAAGAAATTTTGCACACATGTTGTTCTTTAATTAACAGTTTAACACATTTGATTGTTTTACTGTTTTTGCAGACGCACCTTATTGGTTTAGAGCTTATGAAGAGAGTTTCCAATTATGAAAATGAGTTGAAAGTGTTCCGTGGGCTCGATGATATTAAAGCACAATACGACAGTCTTCAAATAGAGATATGAGCTTTAGAGGATGAGAGAGATACCTTAAGGGAGCAATTGAAGGTTGTTAAGGCAGAGCTGGCGGTAGAGAAAGCTTCTATCAGCCAGGTCAATAAGGATAAATATGTTCTTGAATCTTCATTTGATGAACAACTGTCAAAAGTTACGGAGGAAATTCGGCACCTGAAGCACATGTTGAGGGAGAAAGAGGAATATTCTGGTGAACTAGTGCGTAATCTCTCCCAAGTCCAAGAGGATCTCCGTGAAGCTCAGATGAAGGTTCAGACTTTGGAGGAATCAATTGCATCTCTAAAGGTTGCCCTGGAAGCCACTGAGACTGAGAATGATAATTTGAAGGGCGAGATCCGGGCGTGGTCAAGGGACTATGATGACCTTGAAGAATCAACGACTGTTGACGTGAATAGGGCATATATGAGTGCTCTCCATGATACATTGTTGGAAATGAGTCGAGAAGGATTTGACC
Organism: Nicotiana undulata; assembly: GCA_005239495.1. Lineage (NCBI taxonomy): Eukaryota > Viridiplantae > Streptophyta > Magnoliopsida > Solanales > Solanaceae > Nicotiana > Nicotiana undulata. Next base: position 21,199 of record ML256849.1, read on the forward strand.
TTGATGCTGAGATTGTAAAATCTAGGGAAGCTATGGAGAAGACTCAGCAAGGTTTTGATCTCTCTCCAGCTGATGAAGCCTAGGAAGAAGCGGACGATTCTTCAGAAGAAGTTGGTTCTCCTCCTCCTCCTAGAGAATGAAGACTTTTAGTCACCCTTGTTTTTTTTCAATTTTTATTGGATTGGTGTAATTACTCCCAGCTCCATCGGGAGAAAATTTGAAACTTCTAAAGTCCCCAATTGACAATTTAGGGGCAAAAAATGTATATATCTATGCGGCTAAGTACTAGTTTAGTACTTAGTCTTTAACTTAGACGTTTTTGTATCAATATTTTTGAGATGTTTTGTTATGAGTTTGAGCCTTACTCTTTACTCAAGTCTGTTGATTTGTGTTGCTTTTGAGAGGTTTCTGTTCGTACCTCTAAGCTTTCTTTGCATAAAGATGCGTGCTTTACTTTGAACCCTTTTATGATGGGTGTAGTATAAGCTTTTTAGCCTCTGTTTATAAGAGGCTTTGTTTATGAATTAGGGCCCTTTTAATGAAGAAGACGTCTCAACTTCATTGAAAATGCAATAGAGTGATAGGAAATGTTCACATGTTTAAGAATGTTTTTGTGAGAAGTTTTTGCTTGAACTTTCACAACATTTTACATGTGTTATGTTTGTCATCTAAAACTCATGTTGTAACTGTTTTATTTTAACAGATTTGATAATCACTTGTATTTCGTAACTATTTTTAATAGATAACAGATTTTTCGAGTTAATACAAGGAAGTAACTGTTTTTTATTAGTAACAATTTTTGTAAGTATTGGGTTTTTCCCATGACTGTTTTATTTGCAACAGTTGTGAGTACGAGAGAAATGTATTGTAATATGTAACTGTTTTATTTGATAACAATTTTGAGAATATATACAAGGGTTTTGATCTTTCATCCGTAACTGTGTTATTCGAATAACAGGTTTTTTTATTTGAGTACGTAATTGTTTTGATTATAACAGTTTTGGCTAAGTACAATGATGATGATCTTCTATCCCTAATTGTTTTTGATGTAATAATTTTTTTGTATAAGAGATGTACATTTCTTCTTCGTAGCTAATATTTTGCCTTCTAACTTGAACATGGTTCGAGGGTTTTCAGAGTAGGCTTTCGTAATTCTTGTGCCGGAGTTCTCAGTTCTTTTGCTCGTATCATTTGACTTGTTGGGTGAATGGTTCTTTTAGGCTCGAGCATTCTGACTTCTAGTAGTCTTTTGCTTCATTTTGGCCTTCCATATTATATAGTCCCCCAAGTGTTTGAGCGTTGAAGAATGAGATCTCGAGCACTTGATTATTCCTTCTTTGTGGTCCTTTCCCTGAAAAAGGAAAACATTCCGGGCTCGAAGGTATATACTCTTTTTAGACGATGACTGCTTAACCCTTTAAAATTTCCATGAGAAAATGTAACCCTAGACCGGGAATTGTGTTATTTCCTCGCGTCTTTGCAGGTCTAATGTCATCATCTGGTGATGGGTTAGCTTTTTGCCTATCATCTAAAAAAGTTAGTAATGTTTAAATATTCAAAGACAAAATCGACCATGCGATACCTGACCGGGGGTACTTCTTTTTCTTAGAAGTAGTAATTGTTCAGGTGGATGGCGTTCCAGCTCGTTGGTAGAATCCTGCCTCGTACCTTATAGGGACCTTCCCAGTTTGGATTTAGTTTGCTAGCTCCTGCTTCTTTTGTTGACTGGAAGACCTTTTTAAGTACAAAGTCCCCAATTTTGAAATATCTGAGATGAGCTTTGTGGTTGTAGTATCGTTCTATGATTTGCTTTTGAGCTGCCATCCGTATTAAGGCCGCATCTCTTCATGACTCGAGCAGGTCTAAATCGTTTGGAGCTCAACATCATTCGTTTGTTTCGTAGCTGTCGTCACTCTCAGACTTGGTTCGCCAATTTCTACGGGTATTAATGCCTCTAAGCCATAAACGAGTGCCAAAGGACTTTCTCCCATAACTATTTTTGATGTAGTTCTGTATGCCCATAACACCGCTGGTAATTCGTCGGGCCAATTGCCTTTGGCTCTGTTTAACCGCTTCTTTATATTGTTGATGATGATTTTGTTCGTGGATTCTGCTTGTCCATTAGCTACGGGATGATATGGTGTTGATGTGATCCGTTTGATTTTCCAGCTGTCGAAGAATTCTGTGATTTGAGAGCCTATAAATTGTGGGCCATTGTCACACACGATCTCCTTTGGAATTCCAAACCGGCATATTATATTTCTCCATAAGAAACTCTTAACCTCCTTTTCCCGCACCTGTTTGAATGCTTCTGCTTCTACCCATTTTGTGAAGTAATCAGTAAGTACAAGTAGGAACCGTACCTGACGTTTAGCTGGGGGAAGAGGTCCTACTATATCCATTCCCCATTTCATGAAGGGCCATGGTGATATAATAGACTGTAACAATTCTGCTGGTCGGTGCATATTATTGGCGAACCGCTGACATTTGTCACATTTTGATATGAAATTCTCCGCGTCTTCTTCCATCTTAGGCCAATAGTATCCTGCTTCGATTAAGGTTTTTACCAAAGATCTTGTACCTGCGTGATTTCCACATTGGCCTTCATGGACTTCTCTTATCACAAACTCCGTCTGGTTAGGTCCAAGGCACTTAGCTAGGGGTCCTCCAAACATTTTGCGGTACAAGGTGCTTTGAACTAGACAGTATCTCGCTGCTTTGCAACGGAGCGCTTGAGCTGCTTTTTTTTCCTCAGGCACGGTACCATTATGCAAAAAGTTAAGAATTTCGTTTCTCCAATCCCAAGTTAAATTATTGAAAGATACCTCATTCTTGTTTTGATCGATTGTTGAATGAAAGAGGTGTACGACGATAGTGTTGTCTTTATTGGTTACGTCCGTAACTGCTGCGAGGTTGGCCAATGCATCTGCTTCAGCATTTTCTTCTCTAGGTATTTGTATTATTTTCCACATTTTGAACTGTCTCACAAGTTCTCTTGCCTTTTCTAGGTACTTTTGCATTCGAGTTTCCTTAGCAATGTAAGTCCCCTGCATTTGGTTTACCACCAGTTGTGAATCGCTGTTGATTTCGATTTGTTCAATTGACAACTCTCGTGCCAATTCTAAACCTGCAATAACAGCCTCGTACTCTGCTTCATTGTTAGTTATTGGATATCATTTGATTGCTTGCCGTATCTTTTCACCTGTGGGTGATATTAGTACAATACCTAATCCTGCTCCNTCATTTGATTGCTTGCCGTATCTTTTCACTTCTTGGTGATATTAGTACAATACCTAATCCTGATCCATTTATATTAGAAGAGCCATATGTAAATAGGGTCCACTGACCTGGGTTTGTACCATTGAAGAGTTGTAATTCTTTTTCTACTTCAAGAGTAATATTACTGCTAAAGTCAGCTACAAAGTCGGCCAATATTTGTGACTTAATTGCAGTTCTAGGTTGATATGTTATATCATGTTCACTTAATTCTATGGCCCATTTCGCTAATCACCCTGACAGTTCTTGTTTATGCAAAATATTCCTTAAAGGATATGAAGTTACGACAGTAATTTGATGACATTGAAAATAAGGACGCAATTTTCTTGATGCCATTATTAATGCTAAAGCTAATTTTTCTAGATGTGGATATCTAGTCTCAGCATCTAGTAAAGTTTTGCTTACATAATAAACTCTTTCTTCTCTTACCAGTACTGCACTTACGGCAATTTATGAGACAACCAGGTAGATGTATAATCTTTCCCCTTCCTTTGGCTTTGATAGCAATGGTGGTTTTGACAAGTAGACCTTCAAAGATATGAGAACTTGCTGGGTTAGTTTGGGAGACCCCTGGGTTGTTGTTGCTCGAGAAACGCACAGGCAGAGGTTTCCTGAAAATGATGGGGTTGAAAAAGAACGCTGAGTTGGAGTGTCTGAAACAGTCATACATACACTTCGAGTATTTATATGAAAGATACGGTCATAGCAACCTATCATGATGAGTTCGCCATCACTTATCTGGGTCATATCCACCGTAGGGTATTTGTATTCATTGTCTTCTTTCTGGGGTTGATCGTGTTTCCAACAAAGAAAGAAAGGGTTCACACTAGGCTAGCCATGGTAACCAAGACCTTGATGGAGGGGATTGACGGGAAAGCCTTCAGCATTGTTGTATTGGTAAAAAATAGTCTCACACGTAAGATATTCTTGACAACTCAGCTAGCTACGTGGACCAAGGAAAACGCAATAGATAGTACTTGATTCTGTAAAGAGGTACGGGACAAAGAGGCACGGTCAATAAACCCACGAGTTCATCAACCACGGGAAACTTAATGACAAAGAAGAGATACGGTCACAGTGAACCCAAACGAAGCTACGGGCAGATTCGAGAATCAACAGTTAATGACTTATACGTTACATAACTCCTATACAACAATTACAGTTATCCTTTGTAACGCATCAATAATGTAATAATTAGCCATTAATGAGAAATCATGATAGGAACCAAATGTTATACTAGGAAACCCCTATATAAAGGGAAGAAATGTAACCCATAAGGACATCTGAATTCTCGAATACAATCGACTTTACTTTTTGCATACTACAATATTGTTTATTACTCAATTTTTCTTTATTTATCGTATTACTTTCTTGATTATCAGTAATTCGTGTTCATCCTAAATAGCTTTGGTCAAGGAATATAATTCTTTGGTTAAACAAATTGGTTCCGTTACCAGGAATCTGATAATCATAGTTTATTTTCCAATCGATATCCTTTAAACTATGTCGAATTCCAACAACAACAACAACAACAACAACAACAACAATGACGACAACAACCAACAGGAAAATGGAACCCCAGTTCCAACTCCTCGAGGAACCCCACGTGGTTCAAGGGAGTCATCCCCGAAAAGATCCGATAACCATCATAACAATAATGAGCAAACGATAGAGCAGGATCGTATAAAGAAAATGATTGCTGAATATGTGGGACACGCTTTGCAAGAGTTTGCAAGAGGATTACCACAGGCACCACCAACACCATTAACACCGCCTCCAAATAATACAATCATCGCGGAAAATCCTCAATCTGGGTTAATAAACTCGCCAGTGGTGACACTCCAAATGAATCTCTTGAAGCAAGACCAGGTATGACTAATAACTCTGAGTTACAAAATTTATTGCTAAACATGCAGAAACAAATGAAAGAACAGAATGATCACATCGAGCAAATCCCTGGAGTACCGCCTATTATCAAAGGCATCGACGTTGATAGATATTCTCAACAGCCCTGGAAGCCAAGTGCAACACCCTTGCCTATACCCAAGAAGTTCAAAAAGCCTGATGTTCCTAAATATGATGGAACAACTGACCCACGTGATCATGTGACTGCTTTCACTACTGGAGTAAAAGGCAATGATTTAACAAAACAAGAGATTGAATCAGTCCTTGTCAAGAAATTTGGGGAAACACTCACAGAAAGAGCCTTAACCTGGTATTCTATTCTCCCTGAAAATTCTATTGATTCTTTTGCTGAGCTTGCAGATTTATTTATAAAAGCACACTCAAGTGCACAAAAGGTTGAGAAAAGAATGGAAGACATATTCAAGATAAAGCAAGAAGACACGAAATTACTCCGTGAGTTTGTAGACAAGTTTCAACGAGAAAGAATGCAATTACCCAGGGTGCCTGATAATTGGGCAGCCATGACATTTGCCAGCAACTTAAATGATAAAAGTTTAGAAGCCACGAGAAGGCTCAAGGAAAGTCTAAGAGAATTTCCAGCTACGACGTGGAACGATGTATACAACAGGTATAATACTAAACTCAAAATAGAGGAAGATATCATTGCTCGATCGAGAGACGAGGAGTATTCCAGATCCAGGCGTCCAGAACCGGAGAAAAGATCAGGTAAAAACAAGTACGATCCTTACTTAGGACCCTCGGGATGTGACACATGTCCCAAGTTCGAAAATACTAGACCGTCATGATCTAGGAAAGATTGAGATGAACGGTCCAGAGGTAATATCCGAATTGGGGACCATAACTTTAACGTAAGCACTACTGAACTTGTCTCAATACTAAGAAATATGGGAGACAAATTTAAATGGCCCAAAGAGATGCGGTCGAATCCAAATAGGAGAAATCAAGATCAGTGGTGTGAATTCCATAATGATCATGGACACATAACTGCAGATTGTAGATTTTTACAAGGTGAAATAGAACATTTATTAAAACAAGGCTATTTAACAGAGTTGTTTAGTGATAAAGGTAAACAGGCATACATGAAGAACAGGCAGGAGCCTCCAAAGCCTCCCTCTCTGAAGCGAACTGTTAACGTGATACATGGAGGAGAGGAAGTAAATGGAATAGTTTGTCAATTAGCGTCAACGATCACAAATACCTATGGAAAGCGGGTTTGAAAAGATCCAAATGAAGACAAAATAACCTTTGATGATGCAGACTTTGGTGGGCTGATGCTTCCTCATAATGATGCACTGGTAATATCTTTACTTATTCATGACACTAACGTTAAAAGAGTATTGATTGATCCAGGCAGTTCAGTCAATATCATTTTGATAAAAGTCGTGGAAGAAATGCTAGTGGAAAATCAAATGATCCCAAAGGCACGAGCCATATCTGGGTTCAATAATTCTATAGTGATAACTAAAGGAGAGATTGAACTTAATACTTATGCTGAAGGAGTGGTCAAAAACATGAAATTTCAAGTCACTGATACAGAGATGGATTACAATGTCATTTTGGGAAGACCGTGGATTCATGATATGAAAGCGGTCCCATCCACCTTACATCAGGTAATAAATTCCCATCAGAATGGGGAGTGAGACAAATTAGAGGTGACCAACAAACTTCCAAAAATATAAACTCGATAGCACTTCACAACAAAAAAGATACGGGAGGTGTTGAAGTGTTCCAAACGGAGGCCAATGGCCAAACAGACATAGATTCTATACCAGACTTCATTCGTGAACCAGAAGAAGACGAGCATATCAAAACAACCGCGGAAGAACTCGAGGCTGTTCTGTTGTCTGAACAAAAGCCCGAGAAAAAGTTGTATATTGGCACGAGATTGCTGAAGAGGTTAACCCCCGAGCAAAAAGGTATGTTAATCGATTATTTAAAATCTAACGCGGATTGTTTTGCATGGTCCCATTCAGATATGACAGGTATTCCACCAGAAGTGATGACTCATAAACTGAATGAAGATCCATCATTCATACATGTTAAACAAAAGAAAAGAAAGCAAGGAACGTTCAAGAATCAAGTGATTGACGATGAAGTCCAAAAACTCTTGAACATAGGTTCCATACGAAAGTAATGTATCCTAGCTGGCTAGCTAACACAGTGGTGGTACCTAAAACGAACGGCAAATGGAGGGTGTGTGTAGATTATACTGATTTAAATAAAGCATGCCCCAAAGATTCATTTCCTTTGCCACATATAGATCATTTGATTGATGCTACCGCAGGTCACGAATTATTAAGTTTTCTAGACGCATACTTTGGTTATAATAAGATTAAAATGGATCCCTCAGACGAGGAAAAAACCTCCTTCATTACTAACAGGGGGACTTACTATTATAAAGTCATGCCTTTTGGCTTAAAGAATGCAGGAGCCACTTACCAAAGGTTAATGACTAAAATGTTCCAAGAACATTTAGGAAAGACAAAGGAAGTCTATATTGATGATATGCTTGTAAAGTCAACACAAGCGGAAGATCATCTCCAGCATCTCTCTGCTACTTTTGATATCTTACGCAGGTATAATATGAAGCTCAATCCGGAAAAATGTGCTTTCGGAGTGCAATCAGGTAAGTTTTTGGGATTCCTTGTATCTAACAGAGGAATAGAGGTAAATCCAGCTCAAATAAAAGCTATAGAGGAAATACCTGATATTTTAACAAATAAAAAAGAGGTTCAAAGATTGACAGGGAGAATAGCCGCCTTAGGAAGATTTATTTCTAGGTCTTCCGAAAAAAGCTTTAAATTCTTTTCAGTTCTTAAAAAACAAAATCAGTTCGAATGGACTGAAGAATGTCAACAGGCCCTCAGAGATTTGAAGATTTATTTATCAAAGCCACCACTGCTCTCAAAGCCAAAAGAAGGGGAAAGATTATAAATCTACCTGACTGTTTCAGAAATTGTTGTAAGTGCAGTACTGGTAAGAGAAGAGAAAGGTAAGCAATCAGCTATCTACTACGTAAGTAAAACTTTATTAGATGCTGAAACTAGATACCCACATCTAGAAAAATTAGCCTTAGCTTTAATAATGGCATCAAGAAAATTACGTCCTTATTTTCAATGTCATTCAATCACTGTCGTGACTTCTTATCCTTTAAGAAATATTTTGCATAAGCAAGAATTGTCAGGAAGATTAGCCAAATGGGCCATAGAATTAAGTGAACATGATATAACATATCAGCCTAGAACAACAATCAAATCACAAATATTAGCTGCTTTTGTAGCTGACTTTAGCAACAGTATTACCCCTGAGGTAGAAAAAGAGTTACAACTCTTTAGCGGAGTCAATCCAGGTCAGTGGACCCTATTTACAGATGGCTCTTCTAACATAAAAGGGGGCGGATTAGGCATCGTCTTAATATCACCTACAGGTGAAAAGATACGGCAGGATATTAAATGTTACCCTATAACTAACAATGAAGCAGAGTACGAGGTTGTTATTGCAGGTTTAGAACTGGCACGGGAGCTGTCAATCGAGCAAATCATAATCAATAGTGATTCCCAACTGGTGGTAAATCAGATGCAGGGGACTTACATCGCTCGAGAAACTCGAATGCAACAATATCTAGAAAAGGCACGGGAACTTGTAAGACAGTTCGAAACGTGGAAGATAATACAAATACCTAGAGAAGAAAATGCAGAAGCGGATGCATTAGCAAACCTCGCGGCAGTTACAGAAGTAACAAACAAAGACAACGCCATTGTTGTCCACCTCTTCCATTCAGCAATCGACCAAGACAGGAACGAGGTATCTTTCAATAATTTAACTTGGGATTGGAGAAACGAAATTCTCAATTTTTTGCAGAATGGTACCATACCTGAAGACAAGAAAGCATCTCAAGCGCTTCGCCGCAAAGCAACACGATATTGTCTATTCCGCAACTCATTGTATCGCAAAATGTTCGGTGGACCCCTAGCTGAATGCCTCGGACCTAATCAGACGGAGTTCGTGATAAAAGAAGTCCATGAAGGATATTGTGGAACTCATGCAGGAGCAAGATCCTTGGTAAAAACCTTAATCCGAGGTGGGTATTATTGGCCTAAGATGGAAGAAGATGTAGAGAACTTCATATCTAAATGCGACAAGTGTTAGAGGTTCGCCAACAATATGCATAGTCTAGCAGAACTGTTGCACTTAGTCATATCACCATGGCCCTTCATGAAATGAGGAATAGATATAGTGGGACCTCTTCCCCCAGCTAAAGCAAAGGTACGATTTCTGCTCGTGCTTACTGATTACTTCATGAAATGGGTGGAAGCAGAAACGTTCAAACAAGTACGGGAAAAGGAAGTCAAAAGCTTCTTATGGAGAAACATAATATGCCGTTTTGGGATTCCGAAAGAGATCGTGTGTGATAATGGCCAACAATTTATAGGCTCTCAAATCACAGAATTCTTTGAGAGTTGGCAAATTAAACGGATTGCCTCAACGCCATATCATCCCGTAGCTAATGGACAAGCTGAGTCTACGAATAGAAGCAGTTAGATAAAACCAAAGGGAATTGGCCCAACGAATTACCGGTAGTATTATGGGCATACAGGACTACATCAAAAATAGCCACGGGAGAGACTCCCTTCGCACTTGTTTATGTCTCGGAGGCATTAATACCCGTGGAATTTGGCGAGCCGAGCTTAAGGGTTATAACAGCTACAGAACTAGCAAATGATGCCGGACTCCAGATCAATCTGGAATTGCTCGAGTCATGAAGGGAAGCAGCTTTAATACGAATGGCAGCTCAAAAGAAAATCATAGAGCAATATTACAATCGCAAAGCTCATCTTAGATATTTTAAGATTGGGGACTTTGTACTTAAAAAGGTTTTCCAATCAACAAAATAGGCAGGTGCTAGCAAGATGAATCCAAATTGGGAAGGACCTTATAAAGTCCGAGGCATAGTTGGGAAAGGCGCATACAATTTGGAAGCCATTGACGGCAGAATTCTACCAACGAGCTGGAACGTCATCCACTTGAAGAAGTACTACTTCTAAGGAAAAGAAGTACCCCCGGTCAGGTATCGCATGTTTGATTTTATTTTTGAATATTTAAATTTTACTAAATTTTTTAGATGATAGGGAAAAAGCTATCCCATCACCAGATGATGATATTAGACCTGCAAAGACGCGAGGAAATAACACAATTCCCGGTCTAGGGTTACACTTTCTGATGGACGTTTTAAAGGGTTAAGCAGTCATCATCTAAAAAAGTATATACCTTCGAGTCCCGTATGTTTTCCTTTTTCAGGGAAAGGACCATAAAGAAGGAATAATCAAGTGCTCGAGATCTCATTCTTCAAAGCTCAAACACTTGGGGGACTACATAATATGGAAGGCCAAGATGAAGCAAAAAAGACTACTGAAAGTCAAAAGCTCGATCCTAAAGAACCATTTACCCAGCAAGTCAAGTTGTACGAGCAACATTAAAAGAACTGAAGACTCCAGCACAAGAATTACAAAGCCTAAACTTTAAGAAAACCTTCAAACCATGTTCAAGTTAAAAGGCAAAGTATTAGATACGAGGAAGAAATGTACGTCTTTACATTTATACAAAAACTAATGTAATGAAAATAGTTAAGGGTAAAAGATCATCATCATTGTACTTATTCAAAAATTGTTATGATAAAAAAAATAGTTACGAAACCTTTGTACTCATATAGGAAACTGTTATCAAATAAAACAGTTACGGATGAAAGATCAAAATCTTTGTATTTATTCAAAAATCTTTTATCAAATAAAACAGTTATGAATTACAAAGCATTTCCCTCGTATTTATTACAAAACTGTTGCAAATAAAAACAGTTGCGGGTAAAAACCCCAATACTTACAAAAACTGTTACTAATGAAAAACAGTTATTTCCTTGTATTAATTCGAAAAAACTGTTACCTATGAAAAACAGTTGCGAAATACAAGTGAGTATCAAATCTGTTAAAACAAAACAGTTGCAACATGAGTTTTAGATGATAATCATAACACATGTAAAATGTCATGGAAGTTCAAACAAAAACTTTCCACCAAAACATCCTTAAACATGTGAGAAATTCCTATCACTCTATTGCATTACAATGAAGTTGAGACGTCTTCTTCATTAAAGTGTCAATCAAAAAGGGCCCTAACTCAATTAAAGCATATCATAAACAAAGGCTTAAATCTTATACGAACATTGTACCTACTATGAAAAGGTTCGAGTGATTTATGCATTTTTATGCAAAAAGTTAAGAGGTGCAAACAAAAACCTCAGAAGAACAAAAGATGCAATAGACGTAAAGAGTAAAACCAAAACTAGAAACAAAAGTCTTCAAATTGCATTAATATAAAAAGAGCGGCTAAGTTAAAACTAAGTACTAACTAGTACTTAGCCGCATAATAGTTACATTTTTAGTGCCCCTAAGTCGTTAGTTGGGGACTTTAGAGTTTCAAACTTACCCCCGATGGATCCGGGGGTAACCACACCAATCCAAATAAAAAAAAAAGAAAAAAAAGGGAAACTAGATCTTTAGTCTTCATGAGGAGGAGAGTTGACTTCTTCAGGAGGAACGACAGTAGCTTGAGGCGAAGAGGCATGAGAAACATGGGTTTCATCAATGGATGGAGAAAGATCAAGACCTCGTTGGGTCTTCTCCAAGGCCTCTTTAGTTTTAACGATTTCAGTGTTGAGGTCGAAACCTTCTTGGCTCATCTCCATCAATGTATCAAAGCAAGAATTCATGTACGCCCAACTTACATCAATGGCAGCCGCCTCTTCGAGGTCATTATACTCTTTTGCCACACTAGAAGCTCAGCCTTCAATCCATCTTTCTCGGCTTCAGCAGCTTCATGGGCGGCCCTCAAGGAGACAACTGACTCTTCCAAAGTTCGGACTTTGTCTAAAGCTTCACGCAGTTCTTCTTGGGTCCGGGAGAGAGTCTGTACAAGCTCACCAGAATATTCCTCCTTCTGCCCTAGCAGATGCTTCAAGTTCCTGATCTCCTCCGAGGCTTGGGACAATTGTTCAGCAAACGAGGATTCAAGAATACTCTTATCCTTATCAGCTTGGCTAGAAGAAGCCTTCTCCACTACCAGTTCCGTTGCTGTAATCCTCAACTGTCTCCTCAAGGTATTCCTCTCCTCTTCTAAAGCATCCATATCTACCCTCAAGCCATCATATTGTGCCTTCAAATTGTCAAAATCAACCCGCAGCTCTTTCAACTCATTACCCGAATTTGAAACTCTTTTCATAAGTTCTACGCCAATAAGGTGCATCTATAAAAAATAATAATAAAATACTTAAACATGGTAAACTGTTTAGACATGGAAAGGTGTACATATGTAAGAATAAGCTACACAAAACCTTCAAAGAAGTAGGCACCACTTCATTGGCCCACGTGAGAGCTGTATGGCTGGCAAGTTTGGTTTTCTCTTCAGGACCTATCAGAGGCTTAAGCCACACCTCAGGCTCGCCCGTCTTTTTGAAAAGACTCCCTTCAGCTGGAACCTCAATCACAACCCTCCGCATCTCCTTGCTGGAAGACCCTACTTCCCTAATGGAAGGCATGGAAGTAGGAACGGATGGTGAAACAACAGAAATAGACGAACCAGGAATTGAAGGAGCCACATGCACAATAGCAGGCATGGATGAATGAGGAATTGAAGAAACCACGGGCAGAGAAATGGCAGAAGCCGTAACGACTAAAGGAGCAGGAACATCGGAGACACAAGGAACCGACAAAACTTCTTCTCTTAAAGAGTCGGGGAAAACAACAGCTAAGAGAACATCATCGGGAGCGAGATCAAAACCCTCATGATACAAATACTCGACAGAATCATGGACTGGGGACTTTGAATCATTTTCAGAAGATAAGGGTCTACTTGCAGGCACAGAAGAATGAGTCATGGGGGTAGACTTGTCGTCCAAAACCACCCACCATCTTCGTAACCGGTGTACTAAAGCACCCTCTCTTTCTTCTTCTTCTTCTTCTTCTTCGGAACGCGGATCACCAACGTTTCTCTTTGAGGAAGACGAACTAGCAAGGATATCTTGAGCCTGAGTCAAAGACATCTTCGGGATAGATAAAGCAGACACCCCACGGGCGGAAAACCCTGTCAAAAAGGGAAAAGTTAAACGAGAATAAAAGGAGGCTCGGGTAAGACAGGAAGTAAGAAAAACTCCACTAACCATGGGTCTTTACAAGCCAACGGTACTTCCCCGCGAAGTACTTCCAGGACCTTTCTTCAACAGGAGCGGCAGACAAAATTTTTTCTACCCAATCACGAATACCGGAGACATTCTCAATAGTAATCATGATTGCTGAAAAGAAAAAATAGATACAGTGTTAATAACACAATCCAAGTCTAATGAAAGAAGAAAATAGATGCGAACCAAAAAAGTATTCACGTGCACGGTTCCACTTCCCAGGGAAGGGAAGATTCTCTTCACCCACTAAACCAGCAGTGGGGACAGCAACATACCGGAGGTACCAACCTCTGTCTTTATCATCACCAGGGGTTACTAATACTCTTTTACTCCGAGCAGCCAGAGTAAAAACCCCTTGATGAAACAAGACAGGAGAATATAAATTAATAAGATGATTGAAAGTAAAGGGAACTGAAGCTAAAGAAGCCAAAACTCTCAGACATGCGACAACTCACCACACGAGTGGACCAACTTGTCCCAAACAGATATTGAAAAAAATGGCAAAACTCGATGATAACTGGATCAATGGGAGGTCTAAACCCTAATGTAAAAGGATATTTATAAACAAAGGAATAACCAGTTCTATAAGACGTTATCCTTTGATTACTATTCGGGACATAAATAGGGAAATCAGGCCCCGAAGAACACTCTCTACGAACAAGAGGAACGTGACCTTCAGTTATAATAGTTGGATACCTCTCCACACTATCTAAAGAAGTAGACTGGTCTACAAGAACTGGGTTTTCCCTAGTAAAGACAAACTCGGCGGGAATAATCTCATCAACTTTGGGTTCACGAAGATGATCATCTTTACCTCTAGACGAAGAATGAGAAGATCTAGCCCTAGGAGAAAGCAAAGACCTAGTGGAAGGAGGAGAAACTATTGGGGAAGAAGAACCTCTAGAGGGAGTAGATCCTAAACTCCTTAGCCTGCCTCCCCTCCGGCTCCTAATTGGAGCAGAAGAAGATGCGAGATTTTCTACATCTATTACCTTCTTGGGTTGATTCGATGAAGACATACTCACAGACGCAATGGAAAATTCTTTACAAGAAAAGAAACAAGTTATAAAATGTTTCGTGGAAGTAAAGAAAGGAAGAAGGGTATTTATACATAAAGACAACCGTCGAAACATGGAAAACAATGATGGAAAGTCATGATTAAAGGTGTCACTTCGGGACTGACGCAGCCGCAAAAAGCCCTAAAAGGCGCCGAGTAATTGCAGAGCCAATCAGAAATGGACACGTGGAAGGAGCATTAAATGGAAGTGACAAACGACGCATGTGTTCATAGAAAGATACAATGTTTCAAAGCAAAACGGTGACAAAATATTCCGGCCATAAATGCGCATCCACTTACCAAATATTAATCGACAAATATATGGTAAGTTGGGGAACTATCTGTATTGGTAAAAAAGAGTCTCACACGTAAGCAAATTCTTGACAACTCAGCTAGCTACGTGGACCAAGGAAAATGCAACAGATAGACTTGATTCTGTAAAGAGGTACGGGACAAAGAGGCACGGTCAATAAACCCACGAGTTCATTAACCACGGGAAACTTACTGACAAAGAAGAGATACGGTCACAGTGAACCCAGACGAAGCTACGGGCTGATTCGAGAATCAATAGTTAATGACTTATACGTTACATAACTCCTATACAACAGTTACGGTTATCCTTTGTAACGCCTCAATAATGTAATAATTAGCCATTAATGAGCAATCATGACAAGAACCAAACATTATACTAGGAAACCCCTATATAAAGGGAAAAAATGTAACCCATAAGGACATCTGAATTCTCGAATACAATCGACTTTACTTTTTGCATACTACAATATTGTTTATTACTCAATTTTTCTTTATTTATCGTATTACTTTCTTGATTATCAGTAACCCGTGTTCATCCTAAATAGATTTGGTCAAGGAATCTAATTATTTGGTTAAGCAATTGTCTCGATGATCATATCGAACATTTACCGAGTCTTGGAACGCTGTCAAAAAGGAGCTAAGCATTTCTAGGGTTGAAACCTGTTGCTGCAACTGTGGCTCTTAGAACACCTCCAAAAGGGCCAGTGTCGTCAACAATTTCCGCAAAGGGAATGGAACGATCACATTGCTTTCCACCACCCCAAGCGGATGACATATATACCCGACAGATTTGCTTAGCCAGAGACTGCCAAGGAATGGTAGAATTCTTTGATAACCTAACTGAGGGGCAGGTACAGTGGATGTTCGAGTGGTTTCCAACGGATGAATTCATCAACAGGTCCAGGGATGCACCACACCTAGTGTTGATCGGGTTGAGTGGTATATATCCTTACGTTCCTCTCTGGGTCATGAGACAAGCAGGCAGGAAGCAAGTTGTGCCAAGGGTTGACAAGATGAGCCATTTCTGAGCTGACTTCCAGTATGATGATGTTCCCTACACGTGCCAAGCCCAACACATGTGGCACTTCAAGATCATAATGGAGAAGAACACAATTGAACCAGATAGGTACCATGCAGGATGTGCACCTTTTTATCCGGCATGGTTAGAAGACGACTTGGATGGGTTAGTGAGGCCAAGGATCAGCCGAGGTCATAGAATCATAGACGAGAGTGTTGAGGCTCAGGTCAAGTACAGCTGGTTGTGCAAGAGGGTCCACGAGTCTGAGAACGAGCATCGAGAGATACATGAAACCAACAAAAATTTGATCGAAGAATGGAGGGACATGGCTATTCGTTCCAATAAGAAGCTGGAATACTTGGAGCGAGGCATAGTAGAGCTGGAAGGTAAGATCATCAAAAGGGTCGAAGATTGTCAGAAAGTCGAGGGAAATGAAGGAGGACACCTAGCTAGAGCATACTTGTTGCTGGGACTACGCGAGCTAGGGAATTTATTCGATGGGATCAAGGATGCCGAATCTGGGGAAGGTCCTTCTAGGACCAAGTAGTCTAGGTTTCCCTTTTCATTGCTTTTATTAATGTAATAAGTCCAAGTTCCATTAGTGACTTTATTTCCCGCATTATTATTTAGTGTGGTTTTAGATTCGTCTATTTTACATTAATGAAATGAGGAATTTTGGGCATTTAAGTTCTCCAAATCAACTTGTCACTAGGCCTACCTCGGCACAACGAGGCTCCCAAATTAGGACACGCTTTTATATTCCTGCAATATGTGTTTAAATACTGCAATCTTTCTCATAACCCTCACTGACTTGGCTACCTTTTTTGTTTTTGTTTTTTGCTTTATTTTCTTCGATTATTCCCCTTTCCCAAAGGTTGGTTCGTGCATTCTGGCATCATCATCATACCACACAAGATCCAGGGGCCCTCTACCTTCTCCTCCTCCTAGTCCACCTAAGGGAAAAAGCAAAGGCAAAGGCAAAATGGAAGATTTAAGCAATATCAGAAAAGAAAACACAATGCCAGCTGAACGAACAGAAGCCTCTGACAGTCAAGGTACTCAGGTCCAGAACGATGCTATGTCACAACTCGAGCAAAGGTTGTTGAAGCTCCAAGGGGAGCTTGAGCATGTCTGAAATTTGGAAAATCTATCCTTCTCACTTAGTGTTCCAGATGTCAATCATCCAAACACCCAAAATCCCATACCTCCTTAGAACACCCCAAACAAAAACAATCCTCCCACAACTCATCACCATACAACTCCACCGAAAAATCCAACTATTCCACCACAATACAACGCTTGACACACTCCGAGAAACACCCCACTGATCGTCCTTGAACCACAAAACTCCACAAATGACCACCTCTATACCCAGGCGCCAGGCCATCATAACAACTCTATCCACGTGGAGACTCTACCTCACTCCACCCAATCCATTTCTTACACACCTGAATCCAGTGAGAAGGATTTGCTTATCCAGAATTTGGCCGAAGAACTCAAGAAGCTGACTAGCCGAGTTCAAAGTGTTGAAGGAAGTAAGGGAGTTGAAGGGTTGAACTATGAAGATCTCTGCATACAGACCGATGTTGAGCTACCCGAGGGTTACAAACCTCCTAAGTTCAAGATGTTCGACGGCATAGGTGATCCTAGGGTTCATCTGAGGACCTATTGTGATAAATTGGTTGGAGTAGGAAGGGACGAGAAGATTCGTATGAAGTTATTCATGAGGAGCCTCACAGGAGATTCTTTGTCTTGGTACATTAGCCAAGACCCTAAGAAGTGATCCAATTGGGTGAACATGGCATCAGACTTCATGGACCGGTTCAAGTTCAATACGGAGAATGCTCTAGACGTGTTTTATATTCAGAATCTTAAAAATAAGCCCACGGAAAATTTCCGCGAGTATGCTACTCGTTGGAGGTCTGAAGCAACTAAGGTCAGGCCTGTCCTAGATTAAAAACAAATGAACAAATTCTTTGTCCGGGCACAAGACCGCAGTATTATGAGAGGCTGATGGTGATTGAAAACCACAAATTCTCTGACATCATCAAGTTAGGTGAGAGAATTGAAGAAGGGATTAAAAGTGGAATGGTTACCAATTTTGAAGCACTACAGGCCACGAACAAGGCCCTGCAGTCTGGTGGCATATCCAAGAAGAAAGATGCAAGAACGGTAATGGTTGAACAGGGACCCAAATCCCCGTTGGTATACCGAACTTCTCCACTCACATACCAAACACCCCCACCAACATATCAGTCAGCACCCCCACCAACATATCAGTCAGCACTTCCACCAACATATCAGTCATCTCCACCACCTATCTATCAGCCTACTTCTCCCAGATATACCCAACCAGCCCCTTTTATCATGCATGCAACTCTCAACCATCTCACTTCCAGCCACCCCCTGTTCGCCAAAATATTCCAAGACCTCGAACCAATTTTGACGGCAAGCCGCCCAAGCAATATACTGCCATTGCTGAGCCTATTGACCAGTTGTACAAAAGATTAAAAGTTGCTGGTTATGTCACTCATATCCCTGATGTAACCCCTGAGAATCTCTCTCAATGGGTCAATACAAATAAGACATGTGCATTCCATTCCGGCATGAAGGGGCATACAATTAATGAATGCCGCTCACTGAAAGATAAGATTCAGTCTTTAATTGATAATAAGACCATTCAAGCAAAGGAAGATACTCCCAATGTCCGCAACAATCCGCTTCCAGACCATAGGGGTGGAGGCATTAACATGATAGAAATAGAAGAAGATTGGGACCCAGAGGGGTCGATCGGGTTGATCATAGAAGGTGATGACCCAAAGAAGCCAGCAGTCACTCTTAATCCTATCATAGTCCAGATTCAGCCATCCGAAGATGTTGAGGTAGCTACGTTAGTCCCATTCAAGTTTGAAGCGGCACCACCCGCAGATGCACCTGTGCCGTTTGAGGTCAAAGTAATGCTACCTGCTAAGGCACCTGTTCCATTTGAAGTGAAAGTAGTTGCACATATCACAGTGACGGTGTCAACTACGCCTCATTTCAACACTAATGTTGTACCTTGGGACTACGTAGCTGAGGCAAGGAGGAAAGGTAAAGTCAAGATAGAAGAAGCCACTACTGCACAAGAAATGACAAGGACTGGCAGGGTCTATACACTTGAACATTTGGCAGAGTCTAGCAAACAGGCTTCCAACAGACCACCCATCATTGAGACAGGCCCAGATGATCTTTGGAGGAAGGTGCAGTCCAAAGAATACTCAGTCATCGATTAGTTGAACAGAACTCCAGCCTAGATATCCATCCTATCGTTGCTGCAGAACTCAGAAACACACAGGAATGCTCTGATGAAAGTGTTTAACGAAGCATATGTGCCAAATAATATCACATGTGGGGAAATGGCCAACATGGCGGGGCAAGTGCTGGAAAGTCACAAGATCACTTTCCACGAGGACGAACTTCCGCCTGAAGGGTTAAGTCACAACAAAGCACTGCATATCCCTGTGCAATGTGAGGACTACTTCATCACCAGGATCCTGATTGACGGGGGATCCAGCCTTAATATCTGTCCGTTGACAACACTCAAGAAATTGGGCAAGGGATTGTACGAGATAAGAGAAGGGTCCATTAATGTGATAAAGATTTCGATGGTTGTTAGAGGTCTACCATCGGGGAAATCAGTCTTTGTCTGCAAATGGGACCCACATGGTTCGAGGTTGAATTTCAGGTGATAGACATATCGGCGTCCTACAACCTATTATTGGGACGGCCATGGATACATGCCGCTGGGCCGTGGCATCAACATTACATCAGGCAGTGAAGTTTGAATGGAACCACCAGGAAGTAATCATCCATGGAGATGGAAGAAACTCTATCTATTATCGCCAGACCATCCCGGTGGTTGAAGGTAGAAGAAGGATGGGTGGAGAAACCTACCACCACATCATGTGGGTTAACGCAATAGACAAAGACAAGTGGTTGGATAGTAAGATCGAAAGCATACTGAATTGGAGTGGCTACGAGCCTGGCAAATGACTCGGCAAGAATCTTCAGGGAATCTCCAAGCCAATACAGCTCAAGCGCCATGGCACCACTTTTGGTCTAGGATACAAATACACATGGCAAGAGTACAAAGATTGGTCGCCACCATGGCGCGGTTCCTATTATCCATTGGAACAGCCTATACCACATTTGGAGCAGATCTTCCAGCAAGCCGACATTATATGGGGGTCAGAGGAAGAAAAAACATTGACAGCCTTGAAGAATCTATTCCTAGAAGATGATGATATAGATTGTTGTGTCATTGTTGAGGAGGAGGAGGAGGAAGGCCCTTCCATCCAAGCCTTGAGAAAAGAATCATTCCTTAATAACTGGACTGTCAGAACATCCAGGGCCCGACGAGTCCCGGGGTAGCAAGGCTGAACAAGCATTTCTTATTTTCATTTGCTAATGATTTCCTTTTCGATTCCATTTTTTGCAATAAGATCTTCAATGTTCCAAAACATTCGTTTAAATTATCAAAAGAGCTTTTATGTTTTAATAAATAATTATCATTATCATTTTCTTTCATTACTTCTATCTATACAACATTACTATCTCCTATCTTGCTGAACCAATGACCGTGACATGCAATGAGGCAATGCAACAAAAGGACAGTGATTCAGAAGAAGAGGATGATATCATACCTGATAAAATTGTCAGAGAAATTTAGAATTTCGAGAATAGACCTAAGTCAAATCTAAACGAAACTGAGATTGTCAACCTGGGAGATTCAGAGAATGTCAAAGAAACTCGTATCAGCATTCACTTGTCGTTGTTAGAGAAAGAGGAATACACATAATTCTTGAAAGAGTATGAAGACATATTTGCATGGTCGTATGACGACATGACTGGTCTAAGTACATCCATTGTGGCTCACAAATTGCCAACCAATAAAATGTGCCCGCCGGTAAAGCAGAAGCTCAGAAAGTTCAAGCCTGACATGAGTTTGAAAATCAAAGAGGAAATTTCCAAGCAAATCAATGCCAAAGTTCTCAGGGTGGTTGAATATCGGACATGGTTAGCCAACATCGTGCCAGTACCAAAGAAGGATGGAAAGGTCAGGGTTTATGTCGACTGCCGGGATCTCAACCGAGCCAGTACAAAGGATGATTTCCCTCTTCCAAACATACACATCCTGATTGACAATTGCGCTAAGCATGAACTTCAGTCGTTCGTGGATTGCTTTGCTGGTTACCATCAGATTTGGATGGACGAGGAAGATGTTGAGAAAATGGCTTTCATTACGCCGTGGGGAGTCTACAGTTATAAGATGATGCCATTCGTCCTAAAGAATGATGGGGACACTTACATGAGAGCTATGACCATTATCTTCCATGACATGTTACATAAAAAGATCGAGGTATATGTGGGTGACGTCAGCATCCAGTCCAAGAAAGCCACCGACCATATAGCAAATCTGAGGAAGTTATTCAATAGGTTGCAGAAATACAGCTTGAAATTAAACCCCGAGAAATGTGCATTCAAGGTTCCTGCTGGAAAATTGCTTGGGTTCATCGTCAACCGTCGAGGGATAGAATTGGATCCATCAAAGGTCAAATCCATCCAAGAGTTACCACCACCAAGAAAGAAGAAAGATGTGATGAGTTTCCTGGGATGCCTTAATTACATCATCCGGTTCATAGCCCAGTCCACAGTCATATGTGAACCAATCTTCAAAATGCTGAAGAAAGATGCTGCAACCAAATGGACCGAGGATTGCCAAAAGGCCTTCGATAGAATCAAGGAGTATTTGTCAACACCGCCAGTCTTGGTACTGCCAGAGCCAGGTAAACCCTTGCTACTCTACCTCGCAGTACTAGATGGAGCTTTCGGCTGTGTTCTGGGATAGCATGATGAGACAGGGAAAAAAGAGTAGGCTATATATTATCTGAGTAAGAAATTCACTCCATACGAGGCTTGGTATTCTCTAGTGGAACGTACCTGTTGTGCTCTAACCTGGGTAGCCCAGAAGCTGAGGCATTACTTCTGTGCCTACACAACATACCTCATATCAAGGATGGATCCCTTGAAATATATCTTTCAGAAGCCCATGCCTACTGGCAAGCTAGCCAAGTGGCAAATTCTGCTGAGTGAGTTCGACATTGTCTGTGTGACTTAGAAAGCGGTCAAGGGACAAGCATTGCCAGATCATCTTACTGAGAACCTTGTGGATGGAGAATACGAACCTCTGAAAATGTATTTTCCCGATGAAGAAGTGTTGTTCATAGGAGAAGACATCGCAAAATCCTATGACGGTAGGAGAATGTTCTTTGATGGAGAGGCAAATTTCAAAGAAGTCGGCGTCGGAGCTGTCCTGGTATCGGAAACTGATCAACATTACCCGGTATCTGCTAAACTCAGATTCCCCTGCACCAACAATATGGCAGAGTATGAAGCCTGCATCCTAGGGCTCAACATGGCCATTGATATGAATATTCAGGAGTTGCTGGTAATTGGTGACTCATACCTGTTAATACACCAAGTACAAGGAGAATGGGCTACCAAGAATTCCAAGATACTGTGTATGCACCATGTGTAGGAATTGAGAAAGAGGTTCACAAAGACAGAATTTCGGCATGTCCTCAGAATTCAGAACGAGTTTGTCGATGCATTGGCCAATCTATCATCCATGATACAGCATCCAGATAAGAACTTCATCGACCCTATTCCAGTAAAGATCCATAGCCAACCGGCATATTGTGCCCATGTTGAGGAAGAAGCGTACGAAAACCATGGTTCCACGACATCAAGGAATACCTAACAAAGGGAGAATACCCAGAGCTTGAAAATCATACTCAGAAGCGCACGCTTAGGAGATTGTCCAACAGTTTCTTTCACAACAGAGGAACCATATACAGGAGAACTCTCGATTTAGGATTATTGAGATGTGTCGATGCAAAGGAAGCCTCCAAATAACTTGAAGAGATACATGTTGAGACCTGCGACCCACATATGAATGGTTTTGTCTTGGCCAAGAAGATACTCAGAGCCGGTTATTTCTGGATGACCATGGAAACAGACTGCATCCAGTACGTCCGGAAATGCCCAGTGTCAAGTACATGCATATATGATAAAGGTACCCCCAAATGAGCTCAATGCAACAAGCTCGCCTTGGCCGTTCGCCGCCTGGGGAATGGACGTCATTGGACCAATCGAGCCTACAACCTCAAATGGACACAGGTTCATCCTATTAGCTATTGATTATTTCACCAAATGGCTCGAAGCAGCATCTTACAAAGTAGTGACTAAGAAAGTCGTGGCAGACTTTGTTCGCGACCGTATTATTTGTCGGTTCGGAGTTTCAGAGTCAATCATTACCGACAACGGTTCAAATTTAAACAGTGATCTGATGAAAGCCCTGTGCGAGACTTTCAAAATCAAGCACAAGAATTCCACAGCCTATAGACCTAAGATGAATGGAGCTGTAGAAGCTGCCAACAAAAACATCAAGAAGATATTGAGGAAGATGATAGAGAAGCACAAAAAATGGCACCAAAAGTTATCATTTGCCTTACTGGGATACCGCACCACAGTCCGTACATGAACTAGGGAAACTCCTTACTTGCTTGTTTATGGTACGGAAGTTGTTATTCCTGCCGAAGTGGAGATTCCTTCCTTAAGAGTCATACAAGAAGTTGAACTCAGCGATGCAAAATGGATAAAGAGTCATTATGAGCAGCTAGACCTCATAAACGGGAAAAGGATGAATGCAGTATGTCACGGACAGCTTTATCAGAACAAAATGACTAGAGCCTTTAACAAAAGAGTCAAGCTAAGACAGTTCACACCGGGGTAGCTGGTGTTGAAAAAGATCTTTCCACATCAAGATGAAGCCAAAGGGAAATTCTCTCCTAACTGGCAAGGTCCGTATATGGTTCACCGAGTATTGACAGGAGGAGCTCTTATACTTGCAGAAATGGAAAGAGAAGTCTGGACAAAACCAATCAACTCAGATGCAGTCAAACGATACTATGTGTAATTATTTATGCTTTTCCCAAGTGATGTAAATTGAACTACGTGTGACCTGATTCCCGTTTAAGAGAGGATACGTAGGCAACCCTATGGGTTCGGTCACAATTCAGTAAAAATTTCATTTCCCCTGCAATTGGAAACTGTGGCAGAATTTTGAGGAGGACCCTCAAAATTCCGTAGCACGAGAGGTTGCAATGTCTTGAACCGTGTCACGGTTGTCGGTTCATCTAAATTTCTTAAAATATATTTTATGCTATGTCTTTCAAAATATGCATGCTTTCTTTCAAAAATAGCTCTGTTTAGCGAACGCTACCCCGATGATATAAATAGGATCATCAGACTAAGCAGAACGAATCGAGCAAAGCCAGCAGGGATACCACCAACCTTCCCCATTTGCTAAATCACGATCTTTCTTTGGATGCAGGAATAAAGAACGAACATGTTCAAAGTCACAATTCTCAAACCATCGCACTTGCCGACATTTGCTATCAGCACAAAGGATAACATGCTCCGTGGTCATAGTTCTCGCAAAAATCACAATACCAAAATATGCTACCAACTAAGAAATTCTACTCTTATTTGCTATTTATTCTCTTGCATAAGGCTAATCTCTGTTGTAACGACCCAGCCGGTCGTTTTGTGTGTTAGGGTCCCTCTTCCTTAAATAAAACCTTCCATAGTGGCTATTCGTGCTTTATGACTCGCGGGAGCGGGTGGTTCGGTATTTGGTAATGAATTGGATGGTTTAGGAACACTTGGTTCCTTAAGGTTGGCCTATTTGGACAAGTTTGACTTCGGTCAACATTATGAGAAAACGACCTCGGAATCGAGTTCTGACAGCTGCAGTAGCTCCGTATGATGATTTCGAACTTGGGCATATGTTCGTCTCAGGTTTCTGATGACCTAGGAGCGTTTCAGCGCCCGAAATGGAAATCAAGATTTTCTTAAGTTTAGAATTTGGCCTGGAACGGGACTTCATTCTATCGGGGTCCGAATGGAATTCTGGGACCGGAAATAGTTCTGTATAGTCATTTATGACTTGTCTGCAAAATTTAGGGTCATTCTGAGTAGTATAGACCCGTTCGGCGCAATGTAATGAATTCTAGAATTTCAAAGTTCTTAAGTTTGATTAATTTGGTTTTGGGGTTGAATTTTGAGTTCCGTTATTGTTTTTCATATTCCGGAAGTTCGAGCGAGTCTGTATCACGAATACAGGCTTGCCGGTGCTTTTGGACGGGGTCCTGGGGGCTCGGGGGTGTTTTAGACCTCCGGGAGCAATGTTAGAAAAACCAAAAAATTTCTGTTTGGTTTCCTTCTCTACGATCGCAGAAGCAGGGATGCGATTGCAGAGAAGTAATTATGCCGGGCCATCCAATGTTCTCTACGATCGCAGACATCACTACACGATCGCATAAGGTCCCCTTCCCTACTCTCTGCGAACGCAGACTCGCCCTTGCGATCGCACAAGTCACCTACCTACCCCCTCCCCCCTACTGCATATTCCTCTCTGCGGTCGCAGACCTCACACCTGCGATCGCATAAGCCTACCTCCCTACCCTTTGAGATCGCAAGCCCCATCTATGCGATTGCATAGTGCTTCTTGGGGGCCAGGGTCATTTGTTCTCCGCGATCGCAGGCCTGATGCCGCGATCGCAGTGAAGGTTTTCCTGGGCAGTATTTAAATGCTCAATTACGGGTTGTCTTCCTCATTCGTCATATTTTACCTCCATTAGAGAGCACCCAAGGTTGAAGAACACCTCCCACAACCACCCACTGAAGAGGTAAGCAATTCTTTCCTATTTCTCACAATTATGCATGGAATTTAACGAGTTTAATTCCTAAAAGAAACAAAAATCATGAAATTTGGTAGGAATTTCTAGGGCTTTGGTAATTAGTGAATTATCCCTTATTAGCCGTGAATTCCTAAATAAATTATGTAATTACGATCCTTAGGCTTCGGGTAATTCATTCCTTCGAGAATTTTCAAAATCCGAACACGTGGGCTCGGGGTCGAAATTTCAAAAACCTTCAAGAATGCTATATTTTGGAATATCTTGTTAATTCTTATTCCTGGAGCATGAATTGGTTTAATTATGCTATGTTTGACTAGTTGTGAGCCGTCAAGAGTAGTTTCAGAATTTCGGGCGCATATTTTGATCTGGTCCTTGGTCCGAGGAGTGCTTTTATAGAGGTGAGTCTCTTTTCTAACCTCGTAAGAGGGAAATTGTCCCTCTAGGTAACCTTGTTTGCTATGTGATCTTGTTTGGGGGCTATGTACGCACCGAGTGACGAGAGTCCGTACGTAGTTGCTATTGTTGCTTCGTCCGGGTAGTTAGGACACAACATTTTCATGGTTTATTTTTCCTGTTGTAGCATAGATATGACTTGTATACTTGTGTGATTTTTATTGTTGTCTCTGAACGTTGTGATACCTGGCTTGATTTAAGTGTGATAAAAGAATCACGGGATGGGATCGGGTCGTACGCCACGACAAAGTGATGATTGATTATATTATGGGATCGGGTCGTACGCCACGACAGAGTGATGATTGATTATATTATGGGATCGGGTCGTACGCCACGGCGAGATTGAGTACCATATGGGAGCAGGCCGTGCACCATGGCAGATACCAAACTTGTTTGATTTGAGCTTGTTATTTGATGCCAGATATTGATGTACTTGATTATTTGTTTTACTTGCCTACAGTTTTCTTTACATCCTGCTTACTTTACGACTTGTTGGGCCTTAGTGAGTATCGAGTCGACCTCTCATCGCTACTTCTTCGAGATTAGATGGGATACTCATTGGGTACATATTTATATATATGTACTCATGCTGCACTTTCTTTCCTTTTCTGTACTTGACTGTACAGGTCCAAAGGTTGTTCAATCTAATTTTCAGGTCGGTGCCAGATATTGATAGTGTGGTCATACTTCATGGTGAGCTGCTTTCCTGGCGACTTCCTAGCAGCACCCTAGAGTTTCTTTTGTTATGCTCTCTGTCTATTTAATTCAGACTGAGACCCTGTATATGTTGTAGTCATTGTATATTCAGTAGTTGCCCGTGACACTAGTTCATGGCACACACGCGGTATATAATTGTGGGGTTTTGGGATGTATATCTATGTGTATGTTTTATTTCGGCCTTGTATCTACTATGATTTTACCTTCACTCAAGGCTAGTATCATGTTAGTTTTTATAAACTGGTAATCATTGACTTGTTTGATCGAATAGGAAGGGTATCACTTAGTGAAACAGCTTGCCTAACCCCGCTGTTGGGCGCCATCGCGACCTGAATTAGGATTTTGGTCGTGACAACGTGGTATCAAAGCCCTAGGTTCACGTAGTCTCACGAGTCACGGGCAAACCCAGTAGAGTCTTGCAGATCGATACGGAGACGTCTGTACTTATCTTTAGGAGGCTACAGGGTGTTAAGAAACTCCTTTTGTTCATATCTTATCGTGCAACCGATGATGTACTCAAACATGTTCTTTTATTCTCTCACAGATGGTGAGGACGCGTGCTTCTCATGTTCCTGATCCAGGAGAGGCTGCTACCCCCGCCGCTCGAGGTCGTGGTAGGGGCAGGGGTAGGGCTCCTGTTCGTAGGAGGGGGCGAGGGTGTCCCAGAGTTGTACTGGTTGCACTGATTGGGGATCCTTATGTTGAGGAGCAGGATGAGCTGCCTCTAGTGGCTCCACCACCAGCTGACTCTATGACGGCGTCAGGCTTCCAAGAGGTCATGGGCCGTATGCTAAGGTTCATGGATACTATGTCACATGCGGGTATACTTCAATCAGATCCTGGTACTTCTCAGGCAGGAGGGGGAGTTCATACCCCTACCGCTCAGGCTACAAGACCAGCAGCAGTAGTACATCGTACTCCAGATATTCCACCAGTGATCGCGGTTCAGCCTAGGGTGGCAGCACCGGAGCCCAGGCCAGTTGCAGAGATAGACCAGCAGAAGTTGCTGGGTAGATGGACCCAGCTTCGCCCTCCGACCTTCAGGGGTGAGCGGGGAGAGGATGCATAGGATTTCATCGAGAGGTGCAGGGATAGACTGCACAACATGAGGATATTAGAGTCACATGGGGTAGATTTCACGACCTTCCAGCTTGGGGGCAGAGCTCGCCGCTGGTGGCAATCTTATGTACTCAGTAGACCAGCAGGGTCTCCACCGGTTACTTGGGAGCCGTTTACTCAGTTATTGTTGGACCGATACATTCCACCGTCTAAGAGAGAGGAGCTTCGGGGTCAGTTTGAGAGGTTAGAGCAGGGGTAGATGTCTGTGTCAGATTATGAGGCCAGGTTCTCAGAGTTGTCTCGCCATGCTCTCATGATATTGCCCACAGATGCTGAGAGGGTTCGACGGTTTGTGGCAGGCTTACATCCGGGTATCAGGGCTTCCATGGCCAGAGAGGTAGAGATGGGTACCCCATATCATCTTGTAGTCGAGATAGCTCGACGTATCGAGGGTTACCGTGCGAGGAGTAGAGAGCAGGGTCAGCAAGACAAGAGACCCAGGTTCACAGGTGACTTCAGAGGGGCTCCAGCTAGGGCCAGGGGTCAGTACGGAGGTGTCCAGTTCAGCAGGCCTTCCTATTCAGCACCTCCAGTACCTCCTAGGATTGTTCTAGTGAGGCCCCAATTTAGCTCCATGCCACAGCGCTCCTATCATCATCCAGCCATCCAGAGTGCACCCAACAGTTATTCTAGCCTTCAGAGATCCTCCAGTTCTTATCCCAGTGCTTTACTAGAGGATTCACACAGCTCTTCAGCTATTCAGGGTTCCTCCTCTTCAGGGCAGCGAGTGGTAGTACCAGGGGGTTGCTTCAAGTGTTGGGATCTGGGTCACGCATGGAGGTTTTGTCCCAGGTATCGGGGAAAGGCTGTGCAGCAGAGCCAGCAGCCTACGATTACAGCACCAACAGCTCGACCACCTAGGGGTGGAGGTCAGGTTGGCAGGGGTCGCCCTAGAGGGGGAGGCCAGTCAGGAGGGGGTCGTTCAGCTCCAGCTCATCCTGGGGGAGCTCAATATTCGGGTGCTCCAGCCATATTTTATGTTATTCCAGCCAGGGCAGACGCAGTGGCATCAGACGCGGTGATTACAGGTATTATTTCAATCTGTGGTAGAGAGGCTTCAGTGCTATTTGATCCAAGGTCTACATATTCATATGTTTCAGCATTATTTGCCCATTCTCTAGATGTTATTTGTGAGTCTTTGGGTTCTCCCTTGTATGTATCCACTCCTGTGGGCGACTCTGTAATGGTAGACCGGGTCTACTGGTCTTGTATGATTACTTTCTGTGGGTTTGATACCAGAGCCGACCTGTTGTTGCTTGATATGGTTGATTTCGAGGTCATCTTGGGCATGGATTTGCTATCCCCTCACCATGTTGTCCTGGATTGACATGCCAAGACAGTTACATTAGCCATGCATGAGTCGCCGAGGTTAGAGTGGAGGGGTTCTGCAGTTAGTGCCTTCAGCCGGGTCATTTCCTTCATGAAAGCTCGGCACATGGTCGAGAAAGGGTGTCTGTCTTATCTTGCTTATGTGCGGGACGCCACCGCCGAGTCTCCTACCCTTGATTCAGTGCCTATCGTTCAGGAGTTTCCGGATGTGTTTCCCTCAGATCTTCCGGGCATGCCTCCAGATCGAGATATAGATTCCTGCATTGATTTGGCTCCAGATACTCAACCTATTTCTATTCCTCCCTATCGTATGGCTCCTAAGGAGCTAAAGGAACTGAAGGACAACCTTGAGGAGTTGTTGGACAAGGGATTTATTAGGCCGAGTATGTCGCCGTGGGGTGCTCCAGTCCTATTTGTGAAGAAGAAGCATGGGTCTATGCGGATGTGTATTGACTACCGCCAGTTGAATAAAGTGACCATCAAGAACAAGTATCCTCTGTCGCACATTAATGATTTGTTTGATCTGCTACAAAGTGCTCGTGTGTTCTCTAAGATTGATCTGAGGTCAGGTTATCACCAGTTGAAGATTCGGGCTTCTGATGTCCCGAAGACTACATTTCGCACCAAATATGGCCACTATGAGTTCTTAGTGATGTCCTTTGGCTTGACTAATTCCCCAGCAGCATTATGGACTTGATGAATAGGGTATTCAGGCCGTATATCGACTCCTTCGTTATTGTTTTCATTGATGATATATTGATCTACTCACGGAGCCTGGGAGAGCACGAGCAGCATTTGAGAGTTGTGCTTCAAACCTTGCGAGAACAAGAAGCTATATGCTAAGTTCTCCAAGTGTGAGTTCTGGTTAGAGTCTGTGGCATTTATGGGGCATGTGGTGTCCGGTGAGGGTATCAAGGTTGATCCGCAGAAGATTGAGGCAGTTCAGAGTTGGCCGCGTCCTACTTCAGCTTCAGAGATCAGGAGTTTTCTGGGTTTAGCAGGCTATTACCGTCGGTTCGTGGAGGGGTTTTCTTCTATTGCAGCCCCATTGACTCAGAAGAATGCTGCATTTCAGTGGTCCGACGATTGTGAGGCGAGCTTACAGAAGCTCAAGTTAGCATTGACTTCAGCACCAGTGTTGTCATTGCCTTCTGAGTCTGGAGTATATACAGTGTATTGCGACGCCTCACGCATCGGGTTGGGATGTGTGCTGATGCAGGATGGCAGGGTTATTGCTTATGCTTCATGCCAGCTGAAGGTTCATGAAAAGAATTACCCTGTGCACGATTTGGAGGCCGCGACGATTGTTCATGCTCTGAAGATATGGTGGCATTATCTATATGGTGTATCTTGCGAGGTCTATACTGACCATCGCAGTCTGCAGTACCTGCTTAAGCAGAGGGGCCTTAACTTGAGGCAGCGAAGGTGGCTTGAGTTATTAAAGGACTATGATCTCACTATTCTGTATCATCCAGGCAAGGCAAATGTAGTGGCGGATGCTTTGAGCAGGCGGGCAGCTAGTATGGGTAGTTTGGCCTACATTGCAGCTGAGGGGAGACCTTTAGCCTTGGACATTCAGTCCTTGGCCAATCTCCTGATGAGATTGGATCTTTCTGAGCCTCGTTGAGTTCTAGATCATGTGATTGCTCAGTCTTCATTATTGGGAGAGATTAAGGCTCGATAATTTGATGATCCATGTCTAGTAGAGCTACGGGATACAGTGGTCCAGGGTAGGGCTAAGGAGATTACTTTAGGCGAGGATGGTATTTTATGACTCCAGGGCCAATTGTGTGTTCCAGATATTGATGGCCTGAGGGAGAGGATTTTAGTAGAGGCGCACAGTTCTCTGTATTCCATTCATCCGGGAGCGACAAAGATGTATCGTGACCTAAAGCGGCACTATTGGTGGAGGCGGATGAAGGACATTGTTCAGCATGTGGCTAGGTGTCTTAATTGTCAGTAGGTTAAGTACGAGCATCAGCGGCCAGGAGGCTTGTTTCAGCAGATGCCCATTCCTCAGTGGAAATGGGAGCGAATCACTATGGACTTCGTGGTTGGGTTGCCTCGGACTTTGCGGAAGGTTGATGCGGTTTGGGTCATTGTGGCTAGATTGACCAAATTGGCACATTTCATTCCTGTGGCTACTACTTATACTACAGAGAGGCTAGCTCAGATTTACCTTCGGGAGATAGTCTGGTTGCATGGTATGACGGTGTCTATTATTTCAGATCGGGGTCCTCAGCTCACTTTGCATTTCTGGAGAGCTTTGCACAGCGAGATGGGTACTCAGATAGACCTCAGTTAAGCATTTCACCCTCAGACTGATGGCCAGTCAGAGCGTACAGTTCAGATTTTGGAAGATATGCTCAGGGCCTGTGTGATTGATTTCGGGGGGTCAATGGGATCAGTTCTTTCCTTTAGCGGAGTTTGCATATAATAATAGTTATCAGTCCAGCATCGAGATGGCTCCATTTGAGGCTTTATATGGTCGGCGGTGTCGTTCTCCGATCGGGTGGTTTGAGCCTGGCGAGGCCAAGCTATATGGTACAGATCTGGTGAGAGATGCCTTGGAAAAGGTGAAGATTATTCAGGAAAGGCTTCATACATCCCAGTCTAGGCAGAAGAGCTACGCAGATCAGCGGGCACGTGATGTAGCATTCATGGAGGGAGATAAGGTTATGTTGAAGGTTTCGCTGATGAAGGGCATTATGAGATTTGGGAAGAAAGGCAAGCTGAGCCCTAGGTTTATAGGTCCTTTCGAGGTGTTGAAGCGGGTTGGAGATGTTTCTTATGAGCTTGCTATACCTCCATCCTTATCAGGAGTTCATCCAGTTTTTCACGTTTCCATGCTCGGAGGTATCACGCCGACTTCTCGCACGTGGTTGATTATATCATTATTCAGTTAGATGAGAAGTTGGGCTACGAGGAGGAGCCAGTGGCTATTGTTGATAGGCAGGACCGCCAGTTGAGGTCTAAGAAAGTTTCTGTGGTTAAGGTCCAGTGGAGGGGCCAACCGGTTGAGGAGGCGACTTGGGAGTCCGAGCAGGAAATGCGGAGCAGATATCCACAGCTATTCAGCACTCCAGGTACGATTCTAGTCCCGTTCGATGACGAACGTTTGTTTAAGAGGAGGAGAATGTAACGACCCAGCCGGTCGTTTTGCGTGTTAGGGTCCCTATTACTTAAATGAAAACTTACATAGCGGCTATTCGTGCCGTATGACTCGCGGGAGCGGGTGGTTCGGGATTTGGGAATGAATTGGATGGTTTAGGAACACTTGGTTCCTTAAGGTTGGCCTATTTGGCAAAGTTTGACTTCGGTCAACATTTTGAGCAAACGACCTCGGAATCGAGTTCTGACACCTCCAGTAGCTCTGTATGATGATTTCGTACTTGGGCGTATGTTCGGCTCAGGCTTCTGATGACCCGGGAGCATTTCGGCGCCCGAAATGGAAATCAGGACTTCCTTAAGTTTAGAATTTGTCCTGGAAAGGGACTTCATGCAATCGGGGTCCGAATTGAATTCCGGGACGGGCAATAGTTCCGTATAGTCATTTATGACTTGTCTACAAAATTTGGGGTCATTCTGAGTAGTATAGACTCGTTCGGCGCAATGTAATGAATTCTAGAATTTCAAAGTTCTTAAGTTTGATTAATTTAGTTTTGGGGTTGAATTTTGGGTTCCGTTGTTGTTTTTCATGTTCCAGAAGTTCGAGCGAGTCCGTATCATGAATAAAGACTTGTCGGTGCTTTTGGACGGGGTCCAAGGGGGCTCGGGGTGTTTTAGACCCCTGAGAGCTAACTTAGAAAAACCAGAAATTTTCTGTCTGGTTTACTTCTCTACAATCGCAGAAGTAGGGATGCGATCGCAGAGAAGTAATTATGCTGGGCCATCCAATGTTCTCTGCGATTGCAGACATCACTACGCAATCGCATAAGGTCCCCTTCCCTACTCTCTGCGATTGCAGACTCGCCCCTGTGATTGCACAAGTCACCTACCTACCCCCCCCCCTACTGTCTGTTCGTCTCTGCGGTCGCAGACCTCACTCCTGCGATCGCATAAGCCTACCTCCCTACCCTCTGCGATCGCAGGCCCTATCTATGCGATCGCATAGTTCTTCCTGGGGGCCAGGGTCATTTGTTCTCCGCGATCGCAGGCCTGATGCCGCGATCGCAGTGAAGGTTTTCCTTGGCAGTATTTAAATGCTCAATTATGGGTTGTCTTCATAATTAGTCATCTTTTACCTCCATTAGAGAGCACCCAAGGTTGAAGAACACCTCTCCTATTTCTTAAAATTATGCATGGAATTTAACGGGTTTAATTCCTAAAAGAAACCAAAATCATGAAATTTGATAGGAATTTCTAGGGCTTTGATAATTAGTGAATTATCCCTTTTAGCCGTGAATTCCTAAATAAATTATGTAATTACGATCCTTAGGCTTTGGGTAATTCATTCCTTCGAGAATTTTCAAAATCCGAACACGTGGGCCCGGGGTCGAAATTTCAAAAACCTTCAAGAATGCTATATTTTGGAATATCTTGTTAATTCTTATTCCTGGAGCATGAATTGATTCAATTATGCTATGTTTGGCTAGTTGTGAGCCGTCAAGAGTAGTTTCAGAATTTCGGGCGCATCTTTTGATCCGGTCCTTGGTCCGAGGAGTGCTTTTATCGAGGTGAGTCTCCTTTCTAACCTCGTAAGAGGGAAATTGTCCCTCTAGGTAACCTTGTTTGCTATGTGATCTTGTTTGGGGGCTACGTACGCACCGAGTGACGAGAGTCCGTACGTAGTGGCTATTGTTGCTTCATCCGGGTAGTTAGGACACAACATGTTCATTGTTTTTTTTTTCCTGTTGTAGCATAGATATGACTTGTATACTTGTGTGATTGGTATTGTTGTCTTTGAATGTTGTGATACCTGGCTTGATTTAAGTGTGATAAGAGAATCAAAGGATGGGATCGGGCCATATGCCACGGCAGAGTGATGATTGATTATATTATGGGATCGGGCCGTATGCCACGACGAGATTGATACTACCAAGGTGAGATCGGTCTGTACGCCACGGCGAGATTGAGACTACCAGGGTGGGATCAGGTCGTACGCCATGGCGAGATTAAGACTACCAGGGTGGGATTGGGCCGTACGCCACGGCGATATTGAGACTACCAGGGTGGGATCGGGTTGTACGCCACGGCAAGATTGAATACCATATGGGAGCGGGCCGTGCGCCACGGCGGATACCAAACTTGTTTGATTTGAGCTTGTTATTTGATGCCGGATATTGATGTACTTGATTATTTGTTTTACTTGCCTACAGTTTTCTTTACATCCTGCTTACTTTACGACTGTTGGGCCTTAGTGAGTATCGAGTCGACCTCTCGTCACTACTTCTTCGAGATTAGACGGGATACTCACTGGGTACATATTTATATATATGTACTCATGCTGCACTTTCTTTCCTTTTCTGTACTTGACTGTACAGGTCCGGAGGCTGGTCCATCTGATTTTCAGGCCGGTGCCAGATATTGATAGCGTGGTCATACTTCACGGTGAGCTGCTTTCCTGGCGACTTCCTAGCAGCACCCTGGAGTTTCTTTTGTTATGCTCTCTGTCTATTTCATTCAGACTGAGACCCTGT
Source organism: Nicotiana undulata (assembly GCA_005239495.1). Taxonomy (NCBI): domain Eukaryota; kingdom Viridiplantae; phylum Streptophyta; class Magnoliopsida; order Solanales; family Solanaceae; genus Nicotiana; species Nicotiana undulata. The sequence goes on from ML256849.1 coordinate 56,072, forward strand.
ATATGTTGTAGTCATTGTATATTCAGTAGTTGCCTGTGACACTAGTTTCTGGCACACACGCGGTATATATTTGTGGGGTTTGGGGATGTATATCTATGTGTATGTTTTATTTCGGCCTTGTATCCACTATGATTTTACCTTCACTCAAGGCTAGTATCATGTTAGTTGTTATAAACTGGTAATCATTGACTTGTTTGATCGAATAGGAAGGGTATCACTTAGTGAAAGTTATATCGGCTTGCCTAACCCCGCTGTTGGGCGCCATCGCGACCTGAATTAGGATTTGGGTCGTGACATCTACCTTCACCTTGCATGGGACTAAGCAGTGTCCCGCATTTTGCATAAGGCTAACCTCTGCCTTCCTCTGCATAAGGCTAATCTCTGTCTTCTCTTGCATAAGCTAATCTCTGCCTTCCTCTACATAAGGCTAACCTCTGCCTTCCTCTGCATAAGGCTAATCTTTGCCTTCATTTGCATAAGGTTGATCTCTGCCTTCATTTTCATCAAGCTAATCTCTGCCTTCACTTTGCATGGGACTAAGCTCTGTCCCGCATTTTGCATAAGGCTAACCGATGCTCTCCTATCTGCATGAGACTAAGCTCTGTATCCATACTTTCATGAGGCTAAGCTCTGTCTTCAATTTACTTTTCACCGAGACTAAGCGCTATTTCTCAAGCAATATCTACTTCGCTCCCTTTCAGACTAAGCTCTGCCCTCCATTTCCCAAGACTAAGCTTTGTCTTGTGGACATCATTTTATTGCTTCTCATGGGCTAAAATATCGCCAACATGTCCAAAGGCGTCGTAGTCTAACGACATCATCCTCATAGCTGGAAGACACCATGTCATGGCCTGAGGATCTCTCTCAATCTTCCATATCATTATTCAAAGGCGTCATAGTTCGGAGGCACCATCTTCATGGCCCGAGAACATCATTTCATGCCATACGAATCTCTCATCAAACAATTCATGGCCCAGGACATCATGGTCTAAGGACGTCATCCCTAACCGTCCGAAGACAACTTTCATAGTCCAAAAGGGAACTTGCCTCACGTTTAATTTTGTGCACAATATATGCTTGTAGTAATCTTGTTTGTAGGTGACCCCGCAAGAAACGACTATCCCAGCAGGAGCGATCCCGCTCCAGTTCCCTCAATTATACCAAACCTGACCTCTCTCGTAAACCATTCTTCACCCATCCTATTGCGTCCGTTCTTGCAATGACTTCACCGGTATATGTCGCCGATGAATCCGGAACTACATGCGGCCTGATTCCTGTAAAACTAGGGATATGTAGGTAGCTCAGAAGCCAGGGTGCGACCTAAATCTCTCAAACCGTTTCGCTCGGTAAAAATTGGCCATCATATCTTTACCCGATAACTCTTTCAACCTTTCCGGGTAAAGAGGGGCAGCTGTTGATACCCAATTTTTTCCAAAATATTTTTAAAATTGCATACATACCTTCAAAATCATGCATCAACAGCAATGGGTATTTTTCCATAATTCTTTCACATTTTTATTAATTTGTCCAGTATTTTATTTCCAATAAATAATTACAAATTTTCATCATAAATGATTTCAAAGGCATTTCTTGATTTAATTTATTGTTTATGGTCCTATTAAAACCAAATTGTTCCATAAATAGCCAAACTGGCATCTTGCAATAACTTTGCAATTATAGGCCAAGCATTTAATATTGTACTATTTTTTTGCCAGTAATTAGTCATTTGCATTTTTAAATACTAAATAATTATTTTAAACTATTTTCTATGCATGAAACTCATTTTTCATAATTATTAGCTATTTTGTAAATTAATTTAAATTGGGTATTTAACAAATAGCCTAGTTTCATTTTAATTGGAGCCTAAGTTAGATCAGCTCAAACCCCTAATTAAATAAACCCAATACCCAAGCCCAATCCATTAATTTACCCGACCCAATACCTGATTTAATCTTAGATATTGATCAATTTTGATCAACGACCCAGATTCACCCTTACCATAATTAACCTAATAGTCTACCCCCCCCCCCCCAAACCCTCATTCTCTTATTCTCTCATTTTCCCTCCGCCGTCTCATTCTCTCATTCTCTCTCAAGCTCTTTACCTAACCATGGCTCATACTCGCCGGTCGTTAGCTCACCGGTAACAATGGTGGTTCCACCACCATCCCTAGCCTCCATGGCTCCCCCACATGCCGGATTCTTGCTACCCCTGAGGTCCTCAAGGGACCAGCGGCTGTTCAACTCAAACCCCTAATTAAATCAACCCAATACCCAAGCCCAATCCATTAATTTACCCGACCCAATACCTGATTTAATCTTAGCTAACTCACACCTATGACTTTTCCTCTGATTTTCAGTGTTATTCTATAATTTTTACTATGTTTAAACGGTTTATTTAAGTTTTCCCTTTTATCTGATTCATTATGTTAAACCCCTAATTTCTTGGCTAGCTTTGGGTTCTTAGTTTATCTTTGCTTATCTGATTTGTGTGTATGCCTGCTTTCTCATGAGCATGTTCTGAGTTTCGATGATTCTTTACTCTATTATGCATATTAGGGTTTTGATTCGTCTCTTCTTGCCTATGCTGTGATTATCTCATTTATTCATAGAAATATGTGTTAATTTCATCAGTACTATTTTATTTGAATCCCTTATTTTATGATTCCTACCCAATTATGCTCATTAGGGTTTCTGATTTTTGCTTCTTCCGCTTATATTATGTTTACTCTGATTTGTATTACTTCCTTCAATCAGTACTATTTTTGAATCCTTGATTTCCTATAAATCGATACTTTTTTACTGATTGATATCCTTTACAATTTTCGACTTCTAAATCATTTTCTTGCCCTATTATGTGTTTGACTACCTTATTTACTGATTCTTAATAACGTTTCTTTAATTAAGATTTTCTGAACCTAGCCTAATTATCTGCTATATACTTACTGTTTGAATTATTTCTTTAAGCTATGTATGGTCTCTTTCCTTATTTGCTACTTGTCTTTACCGTTTGAAGCTAACTTCCTTAATTGAGGAGTACTTGGACTGATTTTTTGCTTTGATTGATTCCTAGTTCCTTAATTACTTCTTAATTGTGACTCTTACCTTATTATACCTAGTTTCAAACTATTATATATACGCTCTCTCTCATTAACACACCGACACGAACCCACTGGTTCAAACTCTCTCTCACACTCAAAGCTTCTCTGCTCTCTTTATTTGGTTACTTGCTATCATTCTGAGTTAGCCGGCTGCAAGACAAGGATAATAATTGTGCTCTCCTATTCTTCACTTTGTGTTTACTATCTCTCTTCTGGTATGTTCTGATTTTAATTCAAGTCTCAAAACCAACATGTTTTACTACTTCAGTTTATCTTGTTTCTAATATGTTTCTATATATGGTTTTGTGGTTCAACATGTAACTGACATGTTTACATTATTGTTCATCTAGCATGTTATGTTACGCCCTATTCCCCTTAGGATCAGCATGCTTATGAATATGTTACCCCCTTTTTTAGTATGTCTCAATGTGACTCTGCTCTATTTTTCTGTTTATCTGGTTTCTAGTATGAACCTTTCTTTGCAAAGAAATTTGTACCCTAAGTTGTATGATTCTGTGTTTATTTTGTAATTCATGTTGTGTTGATATCATCAGCATATCCCCCTAATCCCATAGACCCCTACAAGAACGGTTGTGCTCTTGTTTACTATGTGCTCTCTGTGTCCCCAATTCCCATCACCTCTGTGTGAATGACTGTTCTTTAAGTGTTGCTGAACCTATTTTGAATCTATGATTGGTCTGCTGTTTGTTTGATTACACAACTCTTGTCAAAAGTTGTTTTACTAAACAACTCTCTTATTTACAAAACCATTTCAACTGAGTCCCTTTTTTAAAAATATTTCTCTCCTATTAAAACCTCTTCAAAACTATGTCAAGCACTCTCACTTTGTTCTTAGGTCCTTAAGTTTTGCCCCTCCAATGTATGACTACTTAGGTATCCCTATGAGATCCATTTGAACTCTGATGCATTGGAGCTAGCTCTTTCACACTGCACTTACTCAATTCTGGTTATGAAATCTTGGTGTGAGCACTGCCCGGGATCCCTTAAGGTCCTTAGGGAACTCTAACACATATGTACATGAGAAAGGCTATGAAATACTTGGGCATTTGAGGTTCTGGAAATATGGGCCTGTTTTCAGGCTCCCTATAGTATAACTTCTTCTTTTCCCTTTATCTATTTATGTAATTCATTCAATATTGGTCTGTAATAATTTTTGTAAATGAATATTGGGGATGGCTAGTGAAATGGGGAGGGTAGCTATGTAGTTTTTTATCAATATTACTGGGTAGAAATCCTGTTTTAGGCTTTTACATTCCCTATACTTGCATTAGAATCCCTGCTTTAGGGCCAATACACGCAAATCAGTTCATGCACTATATAACTTGTTCTTAGGTTTAGTGCTTCAGCATCTCTACATATTCATAATTTATCACTTAGAAATACTGCTCCTAGGTTAATAAACAGCATCAACACAAAGGCTGTTATTTATGTGCATTCATGCTTAACGAATCTGTAACTCCTTGAGCATTTAGAGATCATGCCTCTAGGAATCATGTTTTAACCATTCTACATTTATGTGTGCATATTAGATACCATGCTCTAAGGTCTCATTTAAAACTCCTAGTTTAAACTACTGATTCGTAAAAGAAGTATAAAACAATTTCACATTTGATTATCCTATTTTAAATAAAACTAGTAATAATCCCTGTATTATCAGACTTACAGCACCTAGAACAACATGCTTTTAGACCAAAAAACAACTTTTAAATTGTTTAATGTTTCTGGTAACTATTATGTAGGATCCCACGCCTAGGCAAGCCTTAGGTATTCAACCTTTATAAAACTGGAAAACTATTTTCTCTTTGCATTTACTGCTTAACAACTTATAGGTTTAAATATCAGTAGGCAAACTGATTAGGGCCCTGTTCCTGAGTTTATAAAAACAAAGTTGCATACTCCTGTGCATTGACATACCTTTAGACATCCTGTTTAGGTCATTTCTCTAATAAAAATTGCTCTTGTTTGTGTTTGAGATGTGTTGTTTATGTGCATTATTTGTGGAGGTAAACTTGGGCCTCTTAACTGCTTCTTTCCTACCTTTATCTGTTAAGTCCTATTTGTTCTTGCTTGTCTCCTAGAATTTTCTCCTTTTAAAAACATAAGGGGGTCTATCTAGAACTACCTGTATTATAGGTCCTAAATTCCTCTAGGACCATTAAGAAGGGACGGGTAACAACACGCATAGAGATCGTTAAACAAAACTCGCTTAATAACCGCTAAGGGTGGGGTAAAGGATAGATATGGATATGATGACCAGTGCGCTAATGCCACGTGTATCCCTCATTGAGGAGTTTTATCGGGCATTGGATTGATGTGATCCTATAGGATAAACAACTTAGGACTCCCCTATTCTTTATATATGTATGCTTAGGCTATAAATCCTTTTAAAACCTTATACATGTGCCTAGACTTTAAATCTTTTAAATTTTATCTTACATGTGCTTAGACTGCAAGTCTTTTCAAAACCTTTAGTTGTTAACATGCATACTCTTGAATTACCTACTTTCTACTTGTTTGAATTCACAAAGTTTTTTGGCCGGGAACCATAGTTGTGGACTTCGAGGGGTGCCTAACACCTTCCCCTTGAAGTAATCTCAAGCCCTTACCCAATCTCTGGTTATCCAATCTGTGTTACAAATGACCCTTAGTAGGTGACCTAACGCACCTTAATTAGTTAGGTGGCGACTCTTCAAATTCCTTATATCCCTTTCCCAAAAGGAAATGAGTTGTCCCAATAATGTCAAAGACCCTGACTGATCCGAAAGGAGAGGAAAAGGGGGCGCGACAATCCCTTTCATTTGTTAGGGTTTCCCGCTCGTGGGATTTCTGTTGTTGTTGTGTCTGCTTCGAAACTATCTTTGGCCAAGGCCCAAGAAATTATTGTTAACTCCTCTTCGTCAAAAAGGAAAGCAAGTGGGTCTTAGACCTTGGAGGATAATGAAGAACAAGAGGAAGGTTCGCTGATTCGGAGGTCACGAAGAAGAAAGGTTGTGTCTGACAATGAGTCTTTTCCAGTTACCGATCCACCTTTCGTGCCTGATTCAGATCATTCCGCTCCAGAAGATGTAACTCCCTCCCTTGCTAATGAATCAATTGAACAACTGTTCAACCAAGGCTTTGGCACAATTTCAGAGGAGGCACCTCTTGCTACTTTTCCTCCGTATGCTCCTATGGAACTTTCCTTTACAACTCCTGTTACTGTTTCTGCTCCCCCACCTATTCCATCTGTGGCTCCTTCATCTACCCCTATTTTCGTAACTTCTACTGTCGAATTAGGATCTTCCAGTAGTGGGGTGATGAAGCAAATAATGATAGAGGTTCCTACGGAAGGCAGCCTCTTAAAGAATCAGGCCAGGCGGATGTGTGGTTGAAGCCCTTGATAGGCCCGGTTGAGAAGTCTAAGTTGGAAAGTCATAGCTCCTTAACTTGGATGAATGAGATTGTACACTCTTCCTTGAATGTAGACTTTATATCACCCCCTCTTCTTTTTAAATCCTTTACCGTATCTAACTTCTCTTTTTATGCAGATCAATCTTATTGGTACGGAATTAATGAAAATGATCGTTCATACGGATCAATTAGCAAATGACTATTATACCGAGGCTAATAACTAGAAGGAGTAGTTCGAGGGTCTTCAGCTTGATATGGAGGCAGTAGAGGAGGAGAAGTGTACCTTAGAGCAGCAGGTCAGAGTAATTACAGCGGAATTGGCCATTGAGAAGGCTTCATCAAGTCAAGCATGCAAGGATAAAAACATCCTGGAGTCTTCCTTTGCGTAGCAGCTTTCCCATGCTACTGAAGAGATAAGAAGCTTGAAGGATCTGTTGGACCAGAAGGAGGCTTATGTCGGTGAACTTGTGCAATCACTTACTCAGACTCAGGAGGACCTCCGTGAATCTTCAAACAAGATTCAGTTTCTAGAAAGATCTCTTGCCCCTTTGCAGGCTTCTTATGATGTTGTCATGGTTAATAGAGATCAGTTGAGAGCCGATATTGAACAATGGGAGAAATATTACGAGGCTCTTGAGGACAAAGAAGTTGTTGACGTGAGTTGGGATTATTTGAATGCCCGGCTTGACACATTGACGGAAATGGGCCAAGAAAATTTTGACTTCGGAGTTGAAATTGTCAAAACCAAGGAGACGATTGAAATGTCTCGGTAAAGTCAAAAAATTTCATCACCTAAAGTTGAAGTCCCAACGAGTGATGAGGTCGTGCCTGATGAAGCTGCTGACCAAGCATCACCGTCTCAAGCCGCTCCTCCTGCTGACGAAGATAACCCCCCCCCCCCCCGAGTGTCTAGTGAAAAAGTTTATCAAACCCTGTCTTTTTATTTCTTTTGGAACAATTGGTGGTTACCCCTTGTCTCGTTTGGGGGTAAAGTTCGATTTTAGTAAGTCCCAGTGACAACTTAAGGGAAACCTTGTATAAGCAAATTTGATTTTAAACTAAGTTAATACTTAGTTTTTACCATAATATTAATATTAGCATGACTTATGGTTTTTCGAGTTTTCGTTTTACTCTTAAGTGTTTGCATGTTTTCCGTTCGGGTTCTTGTTTTACCCCTTAGTTTTTAATTTTGCATTAAAATGCTTCGATATTTTGTGTCTTTTTGAAATAAGCACGATTTATAAAGGAGGGCCCTTTTATGAACAACACTTAATGAAGAAAACGTCTCAACTTCATAATGGTCTAAACATACAAAAGAGAGATAGGAATTCACATGTTTTTTCTGAATAATGTTTTGAAGAAAGTCTTTGTATTATTCGAACTTTCGTAACATTTTACATGTGTTTGAGTATCGTCTATAACTCTTTCGTAACTATTTTCTTTTACAACAGATTTTGAATAAACACGAGGGTATGAATTTCTACCCGTAACTGATATTCTGCCTTTAACCTAAATATTCGTTTACATTCACGAATATGTTTTTTTTAGGTTTCTGAATCAGGCTTTGCGTTTTTTTCTTTGGCTCTTTGATTTTTCTCATAACGCTTGACTTGTTGGGAAAAATGGATCTTCAAGCTCGAGCTTTGACTTTTTTTTATAGTCGTCTTTGCTTCTTCTTGCCTTCCATACTGTATAGTCCCCCAAGTGTTTGAGCTTTGAAGAATGAAATCTCGAGGACTTGACTATTCCTTTCTTGTGGTCATTTTCCTGAAAAGGAAAAACATACGGGACTCGAAGCTATATAGTTTAGATGATGACTTCTCAACCCTTTAATACGCCCATCAGAAAGTTGTAACCCTAGACTGAGAATTCAGTTACTTCCTCATGTCTATGCAGGTCTAATATCATCATCTGGTTATGGGTTAACTTTTACCTATCATCTAAAATGGTTAGTGTAATTTTAACTGTACTAAAATGAAATTGAACGTAATGATACCTGACCGTGGGTATTTCATTTCCTTAGAAGTAATATTTCTTCAAATAAACAGCATTCCAACTTGTTGGTAAAATTCTGACATCCATGGTTTCCAGCTCATAAGCGCAATTTTAACTGTACTAAAATGAAATTGAACGTAATGATACCTGACCGTGGGTATTTCATTTCCTTAGAAGTAATATTTCTTCAAATAAACAGCATTCCAACTTGTTGGTAAAATTCTGCCATCCATGGTTTCCAGCTCATAAGCGCCTTTTCCAGCAATGCCACGGACTTTGTAGGGTTCTTCCCAATTCAGATTTAGTTTTCCTGCACCGGCCTCCTTTGTTGATTGAAGACTTTTTTAAGGACGAAGTCCCCAATTTTAAAATATATGAGGTGAGCTTTTCTGTTGTAATATCGCTCTATAATTTGTTTTTGAGCTGCCATACGTATTAGTGCAGCTTCTCTCCTCTGCTCGAGCAAATCCAGATTTGTTCTCATCTCATCGTTGTTTGTTTCTTCTGTTGTTGTTGTGTATCTTGTGCTTGGTTCACCAATTTCCACCGGTATTAAAGATTCTAAACCGTAAACAAGCGCGAATGAGGTTTCTCCTATGGATGTCTTTGTAGTAGTTCTATAAGCCCATAATACTGCTGGTAGCTCTTCAAGCCAATTTCCCTTAGCTTTTTCCAACCATTTCTTCAAATTGTTGACAATGATTTTATTCGTCGACTCAGCTTGCCCATTAGCCACGGGATGATATGGTGAAGAAGTGATTCGTTTGATTTGCCAACTTTGGAAATTTTTTGTGATTTGTGATGAATTGTGGGCCATTGTAACATAAGATTTCCTTTGGTACACTAAAACGGCATATGATGTTTCTCCATATGAATCTTTTCACTTTTTTTTCTCGCACCTGTTTAAAAGCATCCACCTCCACCTATTTTGAAAAATAATATGTCAATACAAGTAAAAATCGTACCTTTCCTTTGGTTGGGTGTAGAGGTCCTACTATATCCATTCCCTATTTCATAAACGACCAAGGTGACACAACTGGGTGGAGTAATTCTGTTGGCCGATGCATATTTTTAGCATATCACTGGCATTTATCGCATTTAGCTATGAAATTCTCAGCGTCTTCATCCATTTTAGGCCAATAATACCCTACTCTGATTAGGGTTTTGAATAAAGACCTTGCTCTTACGTGGTTTCCACAATGTCCTTCGTTACTTTTTTCATCACGTACTCAGTTTGATTAGGTCCAAGGCACCTTGCTAAGGGACCTCAAAACATTTTGCGGTGTAGATTATGAAGAATTAGGCAGTACCGTGCTGCTTTTCGGCGAAGTGCTTGAGCTTCTTTTCTATCTTCAGGCACGGTACCATTCTGCAAAAAAATTACAATTTCGTTTCTCCAATCCCAGGTTATATTATTAAATGGTACCTCATTTTTTGTCTTGGTCGATTGCTGAATGAAATAAGTGTATCACAATAGCATTATCTTTAATCGTTACATCGGTAACTGCTGCAAGATTAACTAATACATCCGCTTCTGCGTTTTCCTCTCTGGGTACTTGCATAATCTTCCATGACTGGAATTGCCTTACCAGGTCCCATGCCTTTTCCAGATATTGTTGCATTCGAGTCTCTCTAGCAGTATAAGTCCCTTGCATATGGTTTACCACTAGTTGAGAGTCACTTTGGATCACGATCTGCTCGATTGAGAGTTCTCGTGCTAATTCAAGTCCTGCAATGACAACTTCGTACTCTGCTTCATTGTTAGTGATAGGATAAGATTTAATAGCTTGTCTTATCTTTTCACCCGTAGACGGTATTAAAACAATCCCCAAGTCGGCTCCTTTAACATTGGAAGAGTCGTCAGTATATAGAGTCCATATTCCTTGATTAGCCCCGGTGAAGTTTTGCAATTCTTTTTCAACTTCAGGAATTATGCTAGTATTAAAATCAGCGAGAAAAATGGCCAAAACCTGAGACTTTATTGCAGTCCTAGGATGATAGACTATGTCATGTTTGCTTAGTTCCATTTCCCATTTAGCTAATCTTCCTGACAGTTCTTGTTTATGCAAAATATTTCTCAGTGGATATGAAGTGACGATAGTAATTGCGTGACACTGAAAGTACGGTCTTAGATTTCTAGCTGCCATGATTAGAGCCAAGGCTAATTTTTCTAGATGAGGATATCTTGTTTCAACATCTAATAAGGACTTACTTACATTGTAGATAGGAGATTGTTTACCTTTGTCCTCCCTTACCAAGACTACACTTACAGCAATTTCTGCAACAACAAGATAAACGTATAACATTTCCCCTTCCTTTGGTTTAGACAGCAGTGGGGGATTTGATAGATAGTCCTTCAAATCTTTAAGATCCTGTTGGCATTCTTCAGTCCATTTGAGCTGATTCTACTTCTTTAGTACTGAGAAGAATTTAAAACTCTTCTATGAAGAACTGGAGATGAATCTTCCTAAAGCTGCAATCCTACCTGTTAATCTTTGAACCTATTTTTTTCTCGTGAGTATATCAGGTATTTCTTCAATAGCTTTAATTTGAGAAGGATTTACTTCAATGTCTCTATTTGATACGAGAAAACCCAAGAATTTACCTGATTCGACGCCGAAGGCACACTTTTCTGGATTTAATTTCATGTTATACCTGCGGAGGATCTCGAAAGTAGTTGAGAGATGTTGTAAATGATCTTCTACTCGTGTTGACTTCACCAACATGTCATCAATGTACACCTCCATTGTTTTCCCCAGATGTTCTTGGAACATTTTGGTCGCTAGCCTTTGATACGTGGCTCCAGAAGTTTTCAAGCCAAAATGCATGAGTTTGTAACAATAAGTCCCCATGTTCGTAATAAAGGAAGTTTTTTCCTCATCTGAGGGGTCCATTTTTATCTGATTGTAACCAAAATACGCATCTAGAAATCTTAATAATTCATGACCTGCAGTGGCATCAATAATGAGTCTTTTGGGCAAGCCTTATTTAAATCTGTGTAATCTACGCATACTCTCCATTTACCATTATTATTAGGTACCATTACGGTCTTAGCTAACCAATTAGGATATTTTGCCTCACGTATTGAATTGATTTTCAAGAGTTTTTGTACCTCCTCATCGATCACTTGATTCTTGAATGATCACTGATTTCTTTTATGTTACTTGACAGGTACCAAGGATGGGTCTTCATTTAGTTTATGAGTCATCACTTCTGGGGGTATACCTGTCATATCTGAATGGGACCAAGCAAAACAATCTGCGTTAGCTTTTAAATATTCAATTAGCATACCTCTTCTGGTTAGGCTTAGCCTTGCGCCTATATGGGCTTTTTGCTCAGGCTCATGTTCGAACAGTGGAACAGCTTCGAGCTCCTCAGTAAGTCTTGATATTCTCATTCTCTTCTGGTTCTTGAATAAAATCAGGTCTGGAATCCATGTATGTGTGTCTTGATGTGACATCCATGGTGATTTGATTCACCTTATCTTTATTGTTTTCTTCCGTGTCTGTTTGAGTTGTTTCCTCGTCCTTTGATTCTTCCGCTATTTCTTTTTTATTGGAATGTATCGCTGAGTTGATGTTTCTTGAAGTATACTGATCACCTCGAATATGTTGGATTCCCCATTTGGAAGGGAATTTAATTACCTAATGTACAGTAGATGGTACTGATTCCATATCATAGATCCATGGTCTCCCCATGATTATGTTATAAGCCATATCAGTATCAATGACTTGGAATTTCGTATCCTTGATAACGCCTTCTGCATATGTACTAAGCTCGATTTATCCTTTTGTTATGACAGTATAGTTGTCGAACCCGTACAAGGAACGTGCTTTTGGAATTACACGGTTCCCCATTAACATCTTGTTGGCCCATGTCACTGAATGAGTTTTGAAGATTGACAAGTTGAACCAGGTCCATCAGAGCACACTCATCTGAACGGAATAGTTGGCACAAGAATTGTTCATGCATAGGAGATGTCAGTGATTGCTGAGTATCAAAGAGCTAAAAGGATGTCTACTAATACAAAAAGGTTACAAACTGATAAAGAAGATTGAAGTTGATTTCAGCAAGGACAAAAATAGAGAAGGAAGTTGAGTCATAGTGGAACTCGTATACCCAGGTAGAGTTGGATCAGAATTGAACCATGTACTCAACAACTGACTCTATAAATACTCAATGTATTATTGCTGAAATTTGAGACGCACAAAGACAAAAGTGAATCAAGTTCTGAAAGGCAAAAGTTCCCAGAATATTTTGCAAGCAGAAGTATTATGCGAAGGCTACAGTTCAACTAGAAGAAACAGTTTCATTGTTGATGTATTGAGTCTAGTTGATTGTAGTAGGCGATTTAATATTGTATCTTTTCAGCTTTCATATAAGCAATTGTAATAGGTACACATTGTTCAAGTTAGAGTTAGCTTGAAATCTGTAGAAATTAGCTAGAGGCTAGTTGATACAAAGAGGATTAGAGTTAGTCCTAGGATTACAAAAGAGTTTATTTTGTAAGTCCGTTTGGCTCAGAGTTTTTAGTGAAGTGTTTGAGCAAATCCTACTGAGGAGTAGGTCGTGGTTTTTTCACCTTTTGAGCTAGGTGTTTTCCACGTAAAAATCTATGTGTCCTTACTTTACTGCTTTATTATTCCGCAATAGTAGAAAGTAGTACACCAAGAAGAATCAGGTTCTTCTTATTAAACAGCACTCGAAAATTGGGTATTGCACAATTAACTTATATTATTGTGTAGTATTGAAGTCTAAAACATCAATTGGCATAAGAGCAGGTTATCCTTGAAAAGGCTAACACCTTGGAAAAGATCAGGATGAGGGCACCACCTGGGAACTGGAAGGTCAATCAACTGCAAGGCCACCACTCTTCAATGGCCAGTATTATTCTTGGTGGAAAAATAGAATGAAGGACCATCTTATTGGAGAGGACTATGAACTATGGGACATAGTCACTGATGGACCCCTTTCACCAATGAAGAAGATTGCTGAAGGTGTAGATGTACCTAAGATTAGGGATGACTGCATGACTTAAGATTTGAAGAAATGGGAGAAGAATGTCAAGGCCAAGAAGTGGCTAGTATGTGGACTAGGTCCTGATGAATACAATAGAATCCAAAGTTGCACAACAGCCAAGGAAATATGGGACACTCTACAAGTAGCCCATGAAGGAAAACCTCAAGTTAAAAGGTCAAGAGGTACACTACTATACTCTCAGTATGAAAACTTCACTATGAAAGAAGGAGAGACTATTCAGGAGATGTACACAAGGTTTACAACCTTGACCAATGAACTCAAGTCTCTTGGAAGAATCATACTTGAAGAAGACAAGGTAGAGAAGATCTTGACAAGGGTTTTGCCTATCTCCTGGGAAAGCAAGATCACTGCTATCCAGGAATCCAAAAATATGGCAACCCTTAGACTGGATGAGTTAATTGGAAATCTCACTGCTTATGAACTCAGAAGGCAAACCATGAAGATGGATGCCCCAAAGAAGGAGAGAAGTCTAGCATTGAGGATCACCGAAGGAGCGGATCTGGAGGAGGATGAGATGGCCATGATCACTAAAGAATTTAGAAACTTTCTCATGAGGAAGAAGGGCATCTCTAGAGGAGGAAACTTCAACAAGGCAAAGGCACCAGAAAGGCCAGCTAATGAGGGATGCTACAAGTGTGGAAAAACTTACCATCTCATCAAATATTGCCCTTAATAGTAAGTAGAATGGAGGAAGGAGAGATATGAAAGAAAGAACAGGAAGAAGGAACTGGTCCAACCCAAGAGAACCACTACAAAGGCTATGGTTGCTGCTTGGGGGGAAAGTTCAGATAAAGAATCAGAATATGGTGAGACAGAAGATCAGGCTCTCATGGCAATTGGAGAATCTGATCAGGAAACTTATGAAGAACCAGAGGTAAGTATCTCACAACTTAAAACTAAAATAAAGTTTTTATCTAAGGAGAAACTCTCTGAGTTGCTACTTGACTTCATAGATGATTCTGAGGAAACAACCAAAGAGAAGGATCAACTATCCAAAGTTTTCGCTTGGGTTTTCATCTCCTTCTCCTTGTGACTGAGTATTAATGGCCATTATGCCAAAATCCTCTTTTCGAGAAGAGGAGAGTTCCGCCTCTGCTTCTTGCCCCGCCGGTGATACACCGCCGGTGTCAGGAGAACAAACCTCGGGTTGCTTCATCTCGAGGAGGGACTTCGTGTCAGAGCGACCTCCTAGTGTTAGGGGTCATCGGGAGAATGCATCGGGGTTCATCCCGTCAATAGGGGAAGGACACCTCGAGGCTATGAGGAGAGATTGTGGATGGGGAGAAGAGATGGTACTGCAGGTACCTTCCCCGGAAGAGGATATCATGGCCCATGAAGAGGGTTTTTTGAACGTATGCACGTACCCCTTTACGTTGGGCCCTCTTGACAGAGTCGTGCTCGACCTTTGTAGGAGGTATCGGGTTACCTTGGCACAGGTTCACCCGTATTCTTGGAGGATAGTACTGATGATGAGGTTCTTTGTGGAGAAAATCGGGCTCGTGTTCACCCTTAGTCATCTCATCAAACTGTACCGGCCCTCACACTATCGGGGCCTGATCACTCTCCGACGTCGGTCCACCCGGCCCCTTATTGTCAGCGATGAAGAAGAGAGAGAGAGTGGGTGGATGAGCTAATTTGTCCGAGTGCGGACTGTCGATATTATCCTGGCGGAGTTTATGCCCTTTCTTGAGAAATTGAATTTCACACGTAAGTGGTACACTCGTGCTTTTATCATTTTGTTCATAGCGGAGTCAAACTTCGTAATAATGTCTTCTTTTCCTTTTTGCAGCAGCTCCGTGGATGCCATTTGAGATCCCCGACCTGGTGGATTAAATTCGTAGATTGGCGGCCTGCTCGACATAAAACGAGCGTAAGTGGCGAGACCTGTTGAAGGGTGGATGGGAGGCCATACACCATGGTAAGTGCCATGAAGTTCTTTTATTTTTTAGGAAGAACTTTCCCATTTATTAACTCTTTTATTGCAGGTATTGGAGACTTCTCCGAGATGGGACTATTCCCATTGGAGAGGAGGAGGAGGAGGAGTCGACCTCGGGGTTGAAGAATAAGAATATACATAAGGAGTCCTCGATAGGTGAGGAATCCTACAGTGAGGCAAGGTCCACCCAGAGGCATAAAGGCGATGAAGCTGAGCTTGACAGGCCTGAGGTCTCCAGCCTAGGGAGAGTGGTTCCTCCCTTGCCACCATTTTTTCCCCTGTCGAAGGTACTTCGAGGGGAAAGTGTCTTCTGCCACCACTTTCTTCTCCCATCGAAGGTATTTCGAGGGACGTTCGGGGCCAAGGGCCGTCTGATGGGAGTGGAGTCCCTAATGATGATGTCCCCTCTCGAGACGGTTCAACTAGGGTCGAAGACGCCATACCAGGAGATGCTCGCTCGGCCTTTGAGGAGGCCCAGCGTTTTTGTTCTTTGGTAAGTTTTGACGATCTTTGTGTCTTTCTAAATTTTGTGCTTTCATTTTCTAACTGAAGCTTTGTTTTCATAGGCTTTTGACAAGCTCAGGTCCGAGTTGCTTCGCTGCGAGGCTCGATTGTGAAAAGCCTTGGACGGGGAGAAATCCCTCAAGCTTCTTTATGATAAAAAGGCAAAGGAGTTGATGCACCTCGGTACGGGGTGAGTCGATGCCAGAACTACGAAGACCGCCTCAAGAGACAGGTAACCTTCGTTTTTGTGATGTGCATGTTTCTACTCCTATCTTCTGAGATTAACATTTTGATATTACAGCTGCAGAGAAAGACGGAGGATTTGGAATGCCTATGGGGAAAAGTTGTCCAATCCAACCATGAGTGTAGTGAGCTAAAGGCTCAGATCGAAGCCCAAGTTGCGGCCAAGAAGAATGCTCTGGCCAAGGTTTCATCCCTCAAGGTGAAACTCCGGAATGCTCGTGAGAACGACTTGGTCCAAACGAACAGGACTGTAAAGCTCGGGTCTGATCTCTTGAAGATGAAATCCAAGTTCGTGGATGCCCGGACTGAAGCTGAAGAGATCTGAGTTAAGGCCGACAAGAAGGTAGTTGTATATTTAAAAGATGGTGATGATGCTCGATACGAGTTGAGAGGGCTTCCTATCGTGAGAGCAAGAGAAGAGACTATGCCCGATGCAGATCCCGAAGGGAAACCCTCGAGGAGATCCATGCTAGGGGCTTCGACCTCTCGGAGGAGATAGAGCAGGGCAGGGCAAATGAATACGACGCCAAATTTCTCGTATCCGATTCTGAGGATAAGGAAGAAGAGGCTGATAGAACCACAGTCCCCGAGGGGAAAGTAGTCTAGGCTTTCTTTTTTTGCTTTGTATAAGACTCCCTGTGGGAGAACTCATGAGTGTATATTTGTAATACATGTATATATGAAAGGAAACCTTACGACTTTCTCCTTTCGTGAGTTTTTCTCTGCTTGTGTTTGTCTTTCTTGTCTTCCAAATTTTTGACGTTTGTCAGCGATTAGCCAAATGGATTGGGTCGAGGTAAAACCCTTAGGTTTACAAATTGTCCATGAGGCTCATTAGGCTGGCGTTTAAGATCTTACGCATGGGGACGATATGACCTTTAATCGGCTCGTAGGCTTTTTTATGTTGTCCCAAAGGCTTTTTATGCATTTTCCCTCAGGCATTTTAGTTAACCGTTTTTGGGCTCAGTCCTCAAGTCGGGTTACGACTCGAACTCATCGACCCTTAGGTTTTTGAATTGGCCTTGAGGTCTTTTGGGTTGGCGCTTAGGCTCTGACGTGTGGGGTCGATATGACCTTTAGTATGGTTCCCTCGCTAAAGACATTTTGCAGTTTTGTGTTCTTCCGACACTTCGACGGTTCGATGAGAACCTCGATTGTGAACTGTTGGGTTACGATAAATGAGCACCTCGGGAGGTGTTGCTCGACGGCTGAACTGTTTCGAAGTTTTTTTATTATTTGGAGCTGATATGTTCGAAGCTCTTTTGCTTATGCCGAGGGTAGCCTGATTAACCGGTTCTTTTCAAAGTAATTTAGAAGTATTTGTGATTGTATGGCGATGGTCGGGCATCCCCGAGTCGCGTTAGTTTGGACGAAGCCTTATAACCCTAATCATTGTGTTTGGCCGGAGCCTTATGACTGTAGTCATTGTGTTTGGCCAGAGCCTTGTGACCATAGTCATTGTGTTTGGCTGGAGCCTTGTGACCGTAGTCATTGTGTTTGGCCGGAGCCTTGTAGTCCCCGAGTGAGGTAGCCTCGGCATCTATATCGAGGGTATGCCTTTTTAGGGGTCTTACAAGTTCGAATATATAGCCTTGTCTTTAAGATCGGGATAATGCCTTTTGTAAGGACTTACAAATTTGGTCATGCCTTACTTGAGGTCTTACAGTTTATGAGCATGCCAGGAGGACTTACAGGTTTGGTGTTGCCATATGAAGGCTTTTTGGGCTCGAGGTTGCCCGATTGGGGTCTTATGGCCTCGAGTGTTCGGTAACTTCCCGGCCTTTGGACCGTTTCTTGTGAAAATTGCAAAACCTTTTTGAAAACACAAAGCTTTTGGGGATATAAGATATTCCTCTGATTACTTGGTACAAGTATACATTGTTTTGACGCCGAGGGTTCGATTATTCTACGCGGACACGGTTCATTCGATCGTTTGGCCCGATACATCTTTTTCCTATCGAGACTAATTGGCTCACTTCGATTTCTTTGAGGAGGTAACCTACCCGGGGGATGCCCCCAATATTTGAGGTTGATTGAAGAGAAGCCTTGAATACTTGTTGAGTCCTTAGGTAGCATATAGATGTCGCCTCGTTAAAAACCTTGTCAGTAAAACCCATTCAGGATAAAATCCGATCTAAGGGAAAAAAAGTGTGACGCATGTTTTAAAACCTAAGATCATCGAGCTGGAAGGTACTTCAAATTTTCCAATTGGACACCTGCACATACGTCAATGTAAAATGTAAATAAAAGGGAGACGGTTGTACCTTTACATAGATGGCGTTCGAGCCTCGATGTGCTTCAACTACTTTGTTCCGTGGACGCAGTACGGTCCTTTGTTTATTAACTCGGGTGAAGCCAATGGTGTAGCTTGCGACTTCTACTTGGTTGTTTTCTCATCCTTTGGCTCCTTCGATGTTGAAGGTGTCGATGTCGGTGCCACATCGTGTACCACGAATATCTCTCTTGCTGCATGTTGCTCCCCGTATACCATTTTTATTCCCTCTTTGTTTGGAAATTTCATCATTTGATGAAGGGTTGATGGTATTGCCCTCAAGCAGTGTATCAACGGCCTTCCGAGCAAGGCATTGTACCTCATGTCTCCATCAATGACATGAAACTTGGTATTCTGGGTTGTGCCGGCCACGTTGACTGGGAGGGTGATCTCCCTTTTCGTTATTTCGCTCGCCATGTTGAATCGGTTGAGGACTCGAGAGGCGGGCGCGATCTGGTCAAGCAGTCCGAGCTTCTCCACCACCCTCGACCTGATTATGTTGGCCGAACTACCTGGATCCACAAGCACACGTTTAATTTGAAATGTACTCATAAGAAAAGAAATTACCAATGCGTCTTTGTGAGGCTGAGACAGGGTATTGATGTCCTCGTTGCTGAATGTGAGACCGTCCTCGGGTATGTACCCTCGAATTCACTTTTCCCTGGTGGTGGATATTTTTGTTCGTCTGACGGCGGATTCTTGCGGGGTGTCGATTCCTCCCATGATCACGTGGATGACATGTTGCGGCTCTCCTGTTTCATTTTTTATATTCGCCTCCCTTTCCCGAAATTGATTTTTAGCTCGGTCGCTAAGGAATTCTCGAAGGTGCCCTTTGTTGAGTAGTCGGGCTACTTCCTCTCGGAGTTGTCTGCATCTTGGGTCCTATGACCGTGCCTGCCGTGAAATTCTCACACCGGGTTATGATTTCTTTGCGATGGATATGATAGTATGGGTTTTGGCCATCTGGTGTCTTTCATTTTTCCTATGGCCGACATGATGTCTGAAACATCAACATTGAAGTTGTACTCTGATAGCCGGGGTGCCTCCAGCGATCCTGTGTGTTTGTCGAAACCGACTCGGCTCACGAGTCCTCGAGGATTCTGACCTCGATCTGTCCTTCGGTTGTTCCGAGGTATGTAGCGCCTTGGGGCGTTTCTTCGATCTTCGGTGTACGGTTTGTACCTTTCGTTTTTTGGCCTTGGCTCTTTTTCCAGGAGCCTTCTAGGATATATTGATCCTGAGGGGGCTCCTAATTGGTCTTCCTCGACCTTAATCTTTGACTAGTATCGGTTGTGGACATCCGCCCATGTGGCGGCAGGATATTCAACCAAGTTCTGCTTTAGTTGTTTCGAGGCTATCGAGCTCCATTCGTTCAAACCTTGGGTGAAAGCCTGCACTGCCCAGTCATCGGAAACCGGTGGTAATTCCATTCTCTCCATTTGAAAGCGACACACAAATTCTCTTAGCATCTCGTTTTCTTTCTGCTTGATTTTGAAGACGTCAGATTTCCTTGTTGCAACTTTGATGGCACCGGCATTTGCCTTTATAAAAGAATCCCCCAACATGGCAAATGAATCTATCAAATTAGGGGTTAGGTTGTGATACCACAGCATGGCCCCCTTTGATAATGTTTCTCCAAACTTTTTCAAATAGGACGGATTCAATCTCGTCCTCCTTCAAGTCGTTCCCCTTTACGGCACAAGTGTAGGCAGTGATGTGCTCGTTGGGGTCCGAGGTCCCATTGTATTAAAGGAGATCGGGCATTCTGAATTTCTTCGGGATGGGGTTCACAGCCGCACTCGATGAGAATGGCCTTTGCACGAACTTCTTCGAATCTACATCCTTCAGAATAGTGGGTGCGCTGGGGATATGATCAACCCTTGTGTTGTAGGTCTCCACCATTTTGTCGTTGGCTTCTATTTTCTTTTCTCCTGATTCAATTCTCTTTGTGAGGTCTTCGAGCATTTCCATTATAGAGTAATAACAGATTGAAACAGGAAAACCAGACTGCCTGGAGTCGGGGGTTCGAGTCGGTCGATTGGTCCTCGAGGATGAAGGATCGATGAAGCTATAACAGTTCTAAGAGCCTCGAATGCGGCTATTTATGATCAATAATGAGTAATAAATGAAGAAAAATCAATGAAATACAATAAATGTAAGTAATAAATCAGTAAAGAGACACTAGAGGATGTTTGAGTTAGAGAGCAGAGAATGTTCTTGTTCCTTGTATTGAATATCATGTGTGCAAAAATGACAAGGGTCCCTTTTATATAGGAGGGGGAATCCCAACATAGTACATAAATATTTATTACAAAGATATGCAGTTGGTACAACTATTTAATGTCACGGTATGGACTTGTACTATTCTTGCAGACCTGGTCAACTTTATCCCCATGTCGCTCGTTCACGACAGCCACCAATTTGCATTGCCCCGAGGATGAGCATGGGACCCTCGAGGTCGGGCCTCGAGTTGTACTTCGAGTCTTCTTTGGATGGGCTAAGAAATATCATAGTAAACATAAAATCGGAGAGTCCGATTTTAGCCGTATACATTGCTGTTGTATTTACCTTTGTTTGTCATAACACTTTTTTAGGTTTTTCTCATAGAAGACTACAGTAAGAAACGAGCCCCTTTGCTTCTTCTTTTTCTCCTTTAATCTTCCATTAATCTTCCAAGATGAGCTACTAGATCATCTCCTTTCTAAAAGACTGGTATGTCTCTACTTCATTCTCTGTTTATTAGCAATTTTTCTACAGTAAAATTTTTAGGGCTTGGGTAGATGTAAAATAAATCAAGCTTTCATCTCTTCCCTCTTTTTCTTTGTAGTATGTGAAGTTAAATATGAAGTAGGGGTTGACATATTCTGGGTATATCTTATTTGTGAAAATATGTATTATTATTACTACTACTTATTGTTTCTGATTTGGGGATTTCTTTTGTGTTGAACTCTTGATTAATACCAATTTTGGTGATATTCAGTGATTAAAATCGAATTTAGGTGTTTTGAGATATGCGTGGTTTCCAATTTCTTCAAGGTGAAGTGCTAGAAAAATCTACTTAGAGCCATAAATCTACTGCTTGTGCTAAAATTTATTGGGTAATATTATTTGGAGCTTAAATATTATTTATTTTTTATTTACAAAGTAGACATATTTTCTGGGCTAAAACCCAAATAGTAGCAATATTCCAAAATTTAAAGGTGCTAGCAGAAGTGCTTTAAACAATAATGGAATACAGTGAATACACGATCCACTCAGAACCAATTTAATTTCAATTATTGAATTAGGTTACTGTTTGTATTTCTATTTTTTCCATTTTCTTGACAAATGAGTTGTGTAGATTTTTGCATTATAGTGACTCTCTCTTGGCACCCGACTATTATAGTGACTCTCTCTTGGCACCCGACTTTTCTTTAGCACTCATGTGATTCAAATGGCAAGAGCATAAGTTGGGGGGGGGGGGGGGGGGGGGGGGGAAGACCAGGAGTTTAAATATGGTGGCAAGGCACAAAAATACAAAAGAAATGAAAAGGAGGAAAAGGCAAAGAAAAAGAAAATAAAGAACAAAGAAAAACACAAAAAAAGTGAATAATGTGAAAGGGTTGAAAAGATGCAAAAGAAAGAAGAAGTGAAAACCATGGAGAAAGCAAAGAAAGATATGGTGAATAGCATGACAAAGAAAGAGTGATGTCAAGTCTCTCTAATCCCCCTAAGAAAAAATAAAATGACTAAAAGATTCGGCAAGGTATGAGCCAACAAGAGAATATGAAGTGCTAAAGGAAAGATGAACTGATTCCAATATGATAGTACCCTCATTAATCCAAAAGCATTCATTACATGGCAAAAAAGCCCTAAGTGATTTCAAGCCGAGAAATCTTACATTAGTGGTGATCTACATGAGGGGCAAGCATATGGTACTTAGAGCCGAGCTTGTGACATTCTTTTGAGAGTGATGAGCGAGTTTTCTTCGAGTAATTGTTTGGAATTCTTCATTCAAGAGTGAGATGAGCTTCCGGAATGTATAGGAGGAGGAGTTTGGTATCCATAATGACTTTCATGAGAGTGCGAGCTTCCTTGATGAACAAAATCAACCCTTGATACTCAAGTGTCACATTAGAGCCATTTGTGCCATAATTTTCAAATTATAGGCTTGTTAATGATTTATGAGCGTGTGGGTAATTGTTGGTCCCAACTGATTTGTGTTTTGACTCAACTTAGGCCACCTGAGAGATCTCGTATTCTATTGGAGGTGGGAATTACCTTAATTGCTTGAGGACAAGCAAAATCTTAAGTTTGAGGGAGTTGATAAGTAAGAATTTTTACCGTTTATTTGCTCTTTTTTACTTGTGTTTTAGCTCGAAAATGCTTAAAGGTATCCCGAGAACTAATTAAATGAGCGTTCTTGCAGGAATATTGGGAAACGAGCCAAAAAGTGAAAATCAACTCAAAAAGGAGTCAAAATTGGACAAGGACAAAAACAACGCAAAAATGCTTAGAGTGCGGACCGCACAATACTGCGTGCGGCCGCAAACAATGAAAGATCCCTGTCAAAGTAGCTTCAGAGTATGCGTATCGCATAATTGTGGTGCGGTCGCATAAGAGAGATTCAGAGAGTTGAGATTTTGAGCAATTGAAGGCATGCGGACCGCACCATTATTGTGCGGCCGCAATCATTTATATGCAGACCGCAGGGGAAGATATTCAGAAAGCCTTGAAGTGAAGATATGCGGACCACATGAATATTTTGCGATCGCAATCACTAATACGCGTACCGCATAAAATTTGATTCAGAGAATGCCAATTGAAGATATGCGGTCCGCACTATTTTTGTGCGACCGCAGAAGCCAAGGGTGCGACCGCACTCACTTTTGTGCGGTCCACAAACTAAAGTCAAGATCCCAGCTCAAGTCAAGTATGCAGCCGCACTTAGAATTATGCAGCCACACAACCTCCACAGGAGCATTTTTCCAGATATTTTCAGCTTATTTAGGTTAAGTTTTGTTTTGTAAGAGCACATGTTCCATTTTTCTTTACTATTTTAAGTAATTTTGTTCTAGATTTGTCTCCAAATACTAGAGTTAAATATTATGGATTCTATCTTTATTTCTTCTTTAATTTCTGTCATGAGTAGCTAAATTTTTAGCTAGGGTTGTGACCCAACCCTAGTGTGGGTATTTGATGGGTGTTTGAATTAGGGCTTGTTTGTGATTAGGTTAGTGATATTTAGACTAATTCTTGCTTGAACTCAAGAATTAATGGTTTCAAACATTGATTCATGCCTAATTGACTTAGTTTCTACTTGAGAAAGAGGGACTAAGTCTAGGAAAACTTGGCTTACAAGAAATTGGGGTGAACTCAAGAAATTAATAGCCCAATTAAAGGGTTGAATCTAGAGGTAGCAAGACCCGGCTCGAGCTAGTATCACTTGTAGTGTGTAATGCCCGTTTGGACTTAAGAAAGCCAAATTGGGCAAAATTACTCAAACTACCGAGAGGTATAGAGTGAGTACCCAAGTGTGATTGCTATATTACGACCCCGACTAATCAAACTTGCCCTAGAGTTTACAACCCATTAGGTAAACACCTAGGTAGAAGTCACGACCCTAGATCCTTTTATCAATTGAAAAATAACTCAAAACAAAAAATATTGTCCCCTAGTTTTATATTTGCATGCAATAGAACAAAGTATAAGCAGAACACCAATCAACATTGTGGAAGTGTAATTTAGGTGAAGACATACATTCACGCTAAATATATACCTAATCCATATTCTAACTCCTAGTGGATTCGATCCCAGCCTTCATTGGGTTTATTATTGCACCGATCACCTCACTACTTAATTGTGGTGTGGGTTTGGCCGATATCAGGCGCCAAAAATTGATCACGTCCAAATGCACACCTAACAAGAGGTATAACGCGATCGTATAAACTCAGCAATGAGTCGGGATCGATTCCACAGGGAGCTAAGATGGGGGTTAGTAGTATATATTCGGAACAAGTGAATGAAATATCTAGATTGCACTTCCACAAATAGGATTTTGTTTTTACTTCTAAAATTAAGATAACTATTGCAAATCTAAAGATTTAAAACTAGAGAAGATTGTTTTTGAGTGTTTTCCAAAGATATAAAAAGGCCTACGGTTGTGATCATAACATATGTGTTTTCCTAATAGGATAAAGACGTTTATGCTCGTTTTATTGAATGGGGTGTACTATAGCTCACAAAACTATGCTGCCCATTCAATACCTCTTCGTCAGAGAGTGATTTTGCCCAATTTGGCTTTCTCAAGACCAAATGACTATCTACCAAAGGGGTTGGTAAGAGCTCAAGTCGGATTATTACTATATCTAGGTTGAACCCTTTAATTGGGTTAATCAATTTCTCAATTGACCCAATTCCTTGTTAGCTAAGTTAATCTATACTAGATCCCTCTTTCTCAAGAAGAGACTAAGTCAAATAGGAATTAATTAATGTTTGCAACCATTAATTTCACAAATAAAGCAAGAACCAAGCTAAATAACAAAAACCCATTCATAAACAAGCATAAAATTAATTACTCATTAGGTTTACACACTAGGATTGAGTCACAACCCTTGTAAAATCTAGCTACTCATGCTTGAAATTGAATAAATAGAAGAAGAAATGCTATTTAAACTCATATTGTAAAATCAAAATGATAAAATCTATGCTAAAATATCCCAAAATATGAAAAACTACTAAAAGAAGCATAGAAAAATGGTTATTGTAGTTGCTGATGTCAAACGTTGACCTAAAATTATGAAACTCGTCTATTTATACAAGGCTAGAAATTTTGGACAAAAATGCCCTTCAGGAGATTATGCGGCCGCACAATTCCTTGTGTGGTCCGCATAAATGCTCATTTTGCAGGATCTGGAATTCTGCGGCCGCACAATTCTCCACTACGGTCGCGAGGAAATGATTCTACGGTCCACAAGTTTATCACTGCGGCCGCAATCTGTTGATCTGTGGTCTGCATCTTTCTTTCTGAGACCGCAAGGCACTTCTTCTGCGGCCACACATTTCTTGTGCGGTCCGCAATCTTGGTGCACAATTACTTTAGGGACCGCATTTTTCTAGGAAGCCTTTTGGATTTCTTCATTGTTTGCGGCCGCAGATGTAATTCTGCGGTCGCACTTTGCAAGTTCTTGTGCTTGTTGTTGCCTTGTGTTTTGATTACTACTTTTTAGTCGTATTTCATCTCTGTGATGACCCGAAAGGTCATCCTGTGTAAATTTATCTAAATCTGTGTTTTGAGGCCCCAAAAGCCTTCGTTAACCTCACTATAATATGCGTGCGCAGCCCGGGCGCATAGCCGGGAAACCTTTATGGGGAAATTTGATAAAAAGTTGAATTTATGATAATTAATTGAATAAAGTTGACTTGGGTCAACATTCTTGGTAAACAGGTCCAGACCCGTGATTTGCCGGTCCCGGAGGGTCCGTAGGAAAATATGGGACTTGGATGTGTGCCCGGAATCGAATTCCGAGGTCCCAAGTTCGAGAAATGAATTTTTAAAGAAAATTATTTTTAAAAAATAATAAGGTTTTTGAAAATGAGCTTTGATGTGAAAATTGCGTTACCGGGCCCGTATTATGGTTCCGAAGCCCGAAACAGGTTTAATATGGTTATCATGAGTTGTCTGCGAAATTTGATGTCATTCCGAATTGTATGGGTCAGCCCGGCGCATCGATATAGAAATCAAGAACTTGAAGTTTCTTAAGTTATGGTTTTAGGGGTTTTGGGGTGTGATTTTGAGATTTAGCGTTGTTTTGGGATTTAGCATTGATGTTGTTTCATGACGTGGGAAATTATTGATTAATTTTTCAGTTGAGGCTCTTACTGTTGAAATTACACTTCTGAGCGAGTTTGGTTATAGCTGAGTCCCTTGCCGGGACGATAGAATTTTATTGAGTATTTCGGTACACTTGAGATTTTCTTATTGTTAGTGTCACATTATATTGTTGTTTTTATATTATTTATCGCACGAGGAGACATGCCGTGCCGATTGTTTATTACTTATTGCACGAGGGGACATTCCATGCCGATTGCTTATTATTTATTGCACGAGGGGACATGACGTGCCGATTGTTTATTGCTTATTGCACGAGGGGACATTCCGTGCCGATTGCTTATTATTTATTGCACGAGGGGACATGCCATGCCGATTGCTTATTATTTATTGCACGAGGGGACATGCCATGCCGATTGTTTATTTTTTATTGCACGAGGTGACATGCCGTGCCGATTGTTTATTATTTATCGCACGAGGGGACATTCCGTGCCGAGTGTTTATTATTTATACACTAGGGGACATTCCGTGTCGAGTTATTTTACTATGTACGCACGAGGGGACATTCTGTGCCGAGTGATTGTGAGATTATGCACGATGGGACATGTCGTGCCTTTTGTTGTTCACTATCTGTTCTGAGACGTTAAATTCCTACTCTTACCTTTACATTTCAGTTGTTACCTTGTTCTACTATTCTAGTATTTGTTGTCCCTTTTATCCCCAGCATGCTCTCCCCGTATATGTATTTACTTGTTCATTTCCGTTGATATTCTCCTCTTATTATGTAGAAATATACAGGTATATATATTGTTGTCGGTCCTAGCCTCGTCACTACTTCGCCGAGGTTACGCTCGGCACTTACTCAGTACATGGGGTCGGTTGTACTGATGATACGCCTGCACTTCTTTATGTTGTGCAGATTACGCAGCCGGACCCGGTGGGCATTGACGAAGGGAGTATCCTTCAGCCCTTTCAGGAGACTCGAGGTAGTCCCGCAGACGTTTGTGGGCCCTGGCGTCACCTTCTACCCTTCTCTTTCAGTTCTGTCTTATCCTATAGTTTCAAAGATAGTCATATGTACTTATTTTCAGATCATTGTATTTAGTAATCTCATAGACAGTTCGTGAGTATGTGACACCAGTTTTGGGTTATATTTATGGGTTTTATTTTCGAATCTTACTATATTATTTTGAACTTAGTTAACTTTCATATTGTTGACTACCGTTATATTAGTTATCTTGTTCATTTTAGTTGTAAATGAGTTTACTTAGTCCAAACATTGGCTTTTCTAGCGGGTGCAACGTTAGGCGCCATCACGGCCTGAAGGTGGGATTTCGGGTCGTGACAATCTCGGGAGTCCAACTTCCAATATTCCTGCAATTTTGCACATTTCATCAGTTTCGGGAACACAATTAAACACTTTTAGACTAAAACAAAAGCTATAAGGCGCTAATAAGTAGTCAAAACACCCACTTATCAGATACAGAAATACAAAAAAAGGGTAGATGGCATCCAGGAGAACCAAACAATATAATGAACAAGAAAAAATGATGAAAAATATTTTGAATGTGGAAGGTATGGCCATGTTCAAATTGAATGCCCCGATCTTAAAAGAAAAGCCTCCAGAGGGTTAAAAAAAACAAATCATTCAGAAGTTGGAGCGATGAAGATAGTTCAAAACATGAATAAATAACAAATCTATGTTTCATGACGATTTTGGAAAATGATATGAACAAATACTCTGGATGATGGACTGATGAAGATGTATCAGACGATGACTGTAAAGAAGATACTGAAAATTGCTTCATGGCACGAGGTGAAACAAATGAGATAAGACCTTATAACTGTGATAGATGTAATGAATTGCATGATATTCTTGATTCTACCCTAAAAGAGTCTCAAAAAATGCGAAATGAATTAAAAAGTCTCAATAAGGAAAAGAAAGACTAGGAACTCAAACTTGAATTATGTGAAATCGAAAGAGATGTTCTTCAAGATGAGGTTCAGAAATTGCAAATGCAACTTAATGGCATGCGCAAGTCCACCAGTCATAGTTCTGTCAAGTCCAACAAAGCGACATACAAGCCAACTGGAAAATGACATGTCAAAATGGAGTCCACAAGTACTAACACCAAAGGTAGATCAAAGACTGGATCAACCCCTGTGTGTCAATATTGTAACAGGGTTGGACACAACTATTCCTTCTGTAGATTTTGTAAATCAAATGTCTCGGGATGGACTTGCAAAATCAAAACAGCTTGATCCTGGAAGAACTAATCAACAAGGACCCAAGCAAGCGTGGGTACCTAAAAGAAGGTAATAATCTTTCTTTGCAGGAAAACCACAGGTAAAGTCAAAAACAAAAATGGTATCTTGACAGTGTGTGTTCCAGTCACATGACGGGCGACAAAAATGTCTTCAAAGAAGTACCAAAATAAATGGAGGAAACATTAAGTTTGGTGATGACTCAAAAGGCAAAATTTTCGGTACCGGAACTATTCCGTTTAGAAACAACTGTGATATCACTGAATTTTATCTTGTACACAGACTAAATTACAAGTTGCTAAGAATCAGCCAACCATGTGATTCTGGATATGAAGTGAAATTCAAGAAAAGTGGTTGTGCTATTGAAGATGAATCAGGTAAAATCATTCTTCAAGAAAGAGGTATGCAAATGTCTACATTTTAGATTACATTGATAATCTGGAAAGTCATATCTGTCTTGCATCCATCACTGATGATCCCTGACTTTGGCACAAAAAGCTTGGTCATGCCATCATGCATTTGATTGAAAAACTCTCCAAATATGATTTGGTCATTAGTCACGAGCCCTCTTCCGGTCAATGGGTGCTTGAATTTATTGATGATCCATAATTAGGTCATGGGAAACCTCAACAAAAGGGAAGACAAAAGATCCCTTCGAAAGGCCTACGTATTGTGAAAAGGAGTAAATAAATTTATATTGTATCATGTTGAATATTAAAAAGGGAAAGGGGTAGTTTTACTTACCATGGTTCTTGGCCTTCCAGTTGAATTTGGGTGAAATTTTTTCCACGTACGGGAATCTGTGTAGAAACATCTAAATTTTCTTGTACCCATTGAATTAGGTTTTGAACCAATGGAGGAACCCAACAGGTAGCTGAAATGTGAAGGGAAAGTTAGCAGAGAAGAAAATTTTCTTTAACGTAGTGAAAGAAGGATATTTGAAGAACTTACGAGTAAAGTTCTAGGATACAGGGGATAGGAGGTGTTGTCCTGGTAGCAATGGCAACAAACCTTTTCATCCAACCACGATCGTTATCGTCGTCAAAACTGCTGACGATGGCATCATGACCACATTTGTTGAGTTTTATAATGCCTCCAAGAAAAATCTTTGGGGAGTAAAGGTTGATCAAGTGAGAAAGAATGAGGTTTTCATTGGCCCGGGAGCACAGAACCCGAAGGTAAGCTACCGTTCACCATATTGATGAACGTACTTGAGCCAAGAAAACTTGGTAGTTGTGTCAAAACTCTAAAATAATGGGATCGATTTCTCGGTCCATTCTTAAAGTGAAAGGGTACAGGTAAATATACATAAACCTTGGTTTGCGAAATGTGGCCGTTTCCACTTCATTAAAGGCTAAGACTTTAATATTTTTTCAGTCATAATCTTCTTTCAAAGCATGGAGACTAGCAAGACAAATGCAAGAAGGATATCTACTGACAGGCCTATTTATGTTATTTTTAGGGTTAGGGAGTTCTTGAACTTAAAGATCTGCCACAGAATATAGTTGAAGGGGGGTGATTGTGCTAGCTATAGGATGACCATTATCGACTTCCTTAGATTGTCCTTTTTGGAAGGGCGGCCACTGATGAAAGTATTTCAGTAACCGGAGGAAGACGTAGTAGAAGACATGGTGATGAAGTATGTGAATATGAAAGTTTTACTAGGAAAGAGGGAGATGCAGAAAGCTTTAAGGAAATTCTAAGAAGAAAGGTTTGTAGAAGTGAAAGGTAAAAATGGTAAGTAGAGGAGAAGTTTATTGGCGGAAAAATGTAAATCCATCATTACTTAGGTGACTGGAGAAAATATTTGCCCAATCACGGGACAACACGTGTTCGGGTCGTTAAATGCAAGGAGACGTGCGCCCTTTCAAGTGTCAAAATCGTTCAGGAACTTTCCCGCCAAGAAAAAAGGTCTTATCTACTTTCCGGTAACATAAAGTTTAGTCACTGAAAAGTAAGGGACTATCTTTATGGGATAAAATTGATAAATGACAGATGGATGCCCGTCGAGTTAACACGTGGCAGTGAAGACAAATAAGGTATGAGTCAACAAATAGCTGGCACCGACTGCAAACATGTGACCGGTGCTGAGCGAGTTTCGAAGACGTTGTAGCCAAGGGCAAAAATTTGAAAGAAAGATATCCGTTGGGAAAGGCAACATTCATGGGCAGCCGTTATAAAGAATCTTTGTATTTATAATCAACCGTTATGCGGCCATCAAGAGGAGTTTTATTCATATTAAAGAAGAGCTTGATTTGAGATCTTGTCTCCCTGAATTGGGCTATAAATAGAAGAATTTGTACTCATTGTAGACGAATATTTGTACGCAAAAACTCTAAAGTTTACTCTTATTCTATTAATAACATTCATTCTTTCTGCCCAAAACATTGTTCTTGTTCTTGCTTCCGGAGAGGCTCATTTCACAGTTTGGCTTGTGTTTTCTTTAATTAATTTATTTTCTTTCTTCATTATTTTATATTTTTGGTCAAATTAATTTACGTTTCTATAAATTACGATATAAATTTAATCGTATTATTTTACGGGTAAACATTGAACTATAGTAGTAATTACGTAATCAGAATTAACGTACATTGGCGTTGGAGAATTTTTCTCTTAAATTTTTCCCTCGACATTAAATCCACGCCTCTTGTTTGGAAACTCTCGCCGAATCACTAGACTCTAGGATTTGATGATATTGTGTTAGGAATTTAGACGTGATTTTTTAAGTTCTTTTTAAAAAGTGCTGCTATTTAGCCAAACTCAACATGACCCAACAATGATCACACTGATGAAATACTATTAAAGCCCTTATTTTTGGTTCAATAGTCATTTTTCTTTCTAAAATATTTCCCTTCAAAATTAGTTAATAATTATTGATTATCCCAAAACATTGATCCCTTAAAATCATCATTCTCTCATGGGAAGATCTAAAGCCTTCGTATGTATACTTATACTCTTACGTATTTTTTTAAAATAAAATTTATACGAATGAGACGATCAAAAGTCTTCGTATATATACGTAAATTAGCCTTAGGGTACGCGTTTTGTGCGTGTATCCTATATCAATAATATATATATATATTTGTAAAAATTATTAAAAGATTAATAAACAATGCGTTTGACTTTTAAAATAAAATTTAACAAATAAATGTATAACTGAAAATAATGACTACTAAATATATTATTTAGCTGGCCCAATGGACAAAGAATTCTTTTCATTAAAGTTCTTAGATGCCTTATTGTAGTTTCTAAGGACTTCTATAAAAATATCTATAAAAGAATATTGTTATTTCTATGATCTAATACAAAAAAAAAATATATGTAAATATTATTACCAACAAAGATTTGTCAAATAAAATAAATTAAACAAAAAAATTCTGCCACTTGAAACTGAAGAGGTTGGTGTTATGCTCATAGAAAAAATTGATAAGGGGAAACGTAACGCCTAAATGACTTATATTTTTTTACGTCAAACAATTTAATATAGAACATAAGAAAAGTTGTAATAATAATAATAATAATAATAATAATAATAATAATAATAATAATAATAATAATAATGAATGACAACTCCTTTAGAATATAGTTTGTATTCTATTGTTTCCTCCTGATTGCTTCAAGTTTGTTTTTTTATGAATTTGACTCTTAATACTATTATAACCAGTTTTTCTATATGCTAATGATATTCTTATCAAAACAAATATACGTATCATATTCGGTTTGTCAATTTAAAAATAATTTTACTTATATGATGAATTCGAAAAGTAATTAAATTAATTCTTGTTAAATAGTTAATTCAAAGGCTTAACTATTTGTTCCCAACATCAAAGGAAATTAAATATTAGCAGTTTTCACCTAATTCAAATAAGGAAAGATTTATTAATTAAACTTTTAGTTGATATCCAAGTCCTAAATATTAGGAAATTAATTAGATTCTATAACTAAATATTAGAAAAATAATCACATGACTATTTTGTCTAGTGTGAACTCTAGTTTGACAGGGTAAAAAAGGCGAACTACATTCCGCTAAAGGGGGTCGTGCAAATAAAAATATTAATGAGCCACATTTAATTTAAAAAAATTCTAGAAGATAATTTGATAAGAACTTTTAACTTAAATAAATTCACAAGAAATATAGAGATAAAGAAAAGAATACAAAAACATAAAAGCATATCGAGAAGAACACTCCAAATATATACGGATGCTTATTGATGCAAAAATTTTGGAAAGAAATAATTTTTAGCACAAAGATTTAACATTTTATTAAATAATTACGATTGTTTAATATCTTTCATGTCAAAAAAATAAATACCAAAAGAAAGATATTTATTTATTTAAAAAAATTCTCCTTTTTAAAATCCCTACATTTTCACCTAATTCAAATAAGGAAAGACTTAATAATTAAATTGATATCAAAGTCCTAAATATTAGGATATTAATTAGATTACTATTACTAAATATTAAAAAAAAAATCAAATGACTATTTTGTCCAGTGTGAACTCTAGTTTAAAAGAGTAAAATGGCAAACGACATCCGCTAAGGGCCTTCGTGCTTTTAATATAGTACTAGCTTAGCGTACGTGCGTTGCATGTGTGGTTAGCATCAATCAGTAACTTATGTGTATATGATGAACATGTAAATGAAGTTATCAAATACTAAGTCTTAAATCTCAACATTAAGTTAACAATTTTATAATAAGTAACATGTACAAAGAAAAGTATACGGAGTTGTCATTTATTTGAACGAATACTACAAAGAAAACTAATTAATGGCAGCTAATAGATTTTGTCTTCTAATGTATCATTCTTGTTATTTTTAACAGTTTGACTCTTACTACTATATTATAATATATTTTATTATAAATTTCGAAAAGAATGACTTGAATTTTTCGCAAATTAATTGAATCAAAGACTTTTTTGGTTAATTAGGATTGTTCTTAACGTCAAAGAGATTTTTTTGTTGTTGATTCAAATCTTAATAATAGCTCGTCCTGAGTTTTAAATATTTGATTGTAATTATAATTTTTATCCAATAAGAATTTTACGTTCAATATAATAAAAAAGTCATTCTGGGTATACACATTGCGCGTGTATCCTATCTCAATGAGCGTTTGAGTTATGAAATAAAAGTATAAGTTCCTAACAATAGTCATTAATATTGACATCGTACATATAACTAACTCAATTAA
Organism: Nicotiana undulata; assembly: GCA_005239495.1. Classification (NCBI taxonomy): domain Eukaryota; kingdom Viridiplantae; phylum Streptophyta; class Magnoliopsida; order Solanales; family Solanaceae; genus Nicotiana; species Nicotiana undulata. Next base: position 89,836 of record ML256849.1, read on the forward strand.
GAAAAAAATGTCTTATAGAAATCCTCAATCTCCAGTTAATAATTCAACTTAAAATTTATGTCACTTTTTAAATAAATAAAGTTAGCATGCTTCCTTTTCAGTTTCAGTAGTATGCATAGTTGTTCAAAACATAAATAGTGGATAGAACTTCATATAGCAAACAACTAATAATCTTTGCATTTCAGTTGAACACAAAATCAAAGTGCCCTGAAAATGAGAAAAGACATTAAAAAGAATACTAAAGTGAGCTAGTAAAATACATCGGAGAATGACTCATAATTATATTTGAAAGAGTATATTTAGTTTCAATATATCATTACTCAAGTGGAATTAGTATTTTAATAATTCTAATGTTGATTAAATTCATTTGTTGTTATATTTGAAAATAATTAGTTTTATAACAATTCTAAAATTAATTTTTATAATTCTACATACATACGTCCATCTCTTTTTAATTTATCAATACTCTTCTATCTCTATTTGTTGGATAGATTTTACTTAATTTTTGTGTTTTAATTTATGAAGTTTGTAATGAGATATTATCTCAATGTTTTATAAATTGTTTTAAATTATACGATCATGGATAGAAGAATTTTTTGTTACCTTGCACGTTTTGTTATGTTACTTTCAATTCGTCTACTAATAAATTTACAAATTAGTGAAAAACTAGGTAAATACTAATTATCAATAGTATCACTATGGATTTAAATGACATCAAATATTTGTAATTAATGAAAAAATATTTTACATCAGTTTGTCACAATTTGACTGCATTTAGGGACAAAAATAAAACTTGTAACAGATTAACGTTTTAATTTTTGACAATTCAAATTGTCATTAATCATAGTAATAATTTTATTTTCTCAATAATAAGTAATATTTTTAGTGACGACATAATAATTTTTAACTACAAAAGTATAATCATTTTTATAAAAGCAAAGCTGTCAAAAATTCATATATTTAGGGACAAAAGACTATTTTGTATTAAAAGGCGATCATTAGTTACAAAATTATAGTTGTTTAACAACGAAATATGTATAACTTTGGAGACAATTGGTATTGTCACTAATTAAACTAAACAATTAATGACAGTCGTTTCGTCAGTATTAATAAATTTTTCGGTGACGAAAACAAACAATCAGCTACAATTTTTAATTAGTTTTTCCGACAAACGAGTTTGTCGAAATACTATGTATTTGAGGACGAAAACAAATTTCATTGTTAATATAACTTTTTTTAGCGATGAAGCACTAAGGTGTCGTTGTATACTTTTAGTGACCCAGTTTTGTAACGACCTGACCGGTCGTTTTGCGTATTCGGACTCCGATCCCTTAAATAAGACTTTCTGTGGCGGCTTATCATGATTTGTGACTTGCGGGGACGTGTGGTTCGGGATTTGGAGGTGTTTAGAATAGTATAAGAACACTTGGTTCCATAAGGTTGGCTTTTAAAGCCAAGTTTGACTTCGGTCAACATTTTGAGTAAACGACTCCGGAATCGAGTTTCGACAATTCCGGTATCTTCGTATGATGATTTCGGACTTGTACGTATGTCCGGAATGGTTTTTGGATGACCCGGGAGAGTTTCGACGCCAAATAGCGAAATAGAGTTTCCTTAAGTTTGAAATTTGGTTTGGAACGTGTCACGACCCGAATTCTCACCTTCAGACCATGACTGCGTCTAACATTGAACCCGCTAGACAAGCCAATGTGAGCAGTTAAACTAACATGATAACACCCAATTAAAGAATTAACCAAAAAATAGTTTACGATTTAGCAACGGAAGTAGATAAAACAGAACTAAATGATTTAAACAAATACAATACGTTGTAATAATCCCCGAATCTGGAGTCACTAACTCACGAACATACTAAAAGATTACTACAACCAAGGGTTGAACAATAACTGCATACAACTGTCTTTGAAAATAAATGAAAAAGACATGAAGGAAGGAAAAGGGATAGAGGAGACGTCAAGGCCCATGAACGTCTGCGGATCTACCTTGCAATCTCCGAGGTGGACTGAAGGATACTCCCTCTAACGATGTCCACTGGGTCCGGCTGCGGGATCTGCACAATATAAAGAAGTGCAGGTGTAGCATCTGTACAACCAACCCCATGTACTGAGTAAGTGCCAAGCCTAACCTCGGCCGAAGTAGTGACGAGGCTAGACTAGACAACGGTAATCTACATGTACAGTTCTACGAGATGTATCACAGACAAACGCAGGAATAGACAGATAAACATGGGATATGGGAGCAGTCAAGGGGAACAAGTGAAATAAAGCAGTTAAATTAACATATAGAAGTAGACAAGGGGGCAAATTAAATACTCTCTTCCTAACAATGCAATGTACAATGTAAGGCAATATAAATCATGGCACGACATTAACCTTTGTGCTTGTAATCAATGTAAATCATGGCACGGCATTATCCTTCGTGCTTATAATCAATGTGAATCATGGCACGGCATCACCCTTCGTGCTTTACACTCTTCCTCACTATGCAATGACAGATTGTCACGACCCAAATTCTCACCCTTTGGGCCGTGACTGCGCCTAACGTTGAACCTGCTAGGCCAGCCAACGTATAACTTGCAATAGTAATTTAAAATCATTTAATACTAAACGAAACGATGGTTCGTCACTTTCAATAAATTCCCAACAAAAAATCCTGTAAGCATTGCTAAATAAAAATAACGAAACTTTTAAAAAAATGCGGAGAATAAAGACATGACAATCATGAAATAATGTAAAAACTCCCCACACTAGTAACTCTCAAAACTTTACTGAGCCTTCCAAATCCCTTCAATTG